>JAJONR010003244.1:0-68360 GCA_029582245.1 Solanum etuberosum | reverse complement strand
AACCGGCTCCATATCTATGGTCTTAACGGACGTCCGTGAAAAATTTCGGCAACAATGACGCTGGAATTCCGGATCATCAAAATATTATTTGGTACAAAAATATTATAAAATCAATATTTAAATTAGGGGTAGTAATGTTGATTAATTTTAATCAATATTTAGTAAAGTATTATTATTATTATTATTATTATTATTATTATTATTAATTATACGAGCAAATTTTGACTTAACACCTTCCCACTTTTAGTATTTAGTATATTATGATATGATTACTATTTGGTATTTTATTAACTAAATACGTAGAAATGCTAGTGGAAGAATTCAAAATGACAAATTTATATTTGGTAGTGGTATTTATTGATTTACGTAGAAATGCTAGTGAAAGAATTCAAGATGACAACTTTGTATTTGGTAGTGGTAGATATTGATTTAGCCACAACTCTTCATATTCTTTAATTTAAGATTAAAAGGGGGAAAACCTTGATTCACGTACTCATTTAAAATTCTAGAAATCCTAATTGGCTCTTGTTCTTCCACATTCCCTTTCTAATAAATAACTTGCAATTCAAAAAATAATTAAAATAATATTATTTAATTAATTAGATGTTTAATTTAGTCTAGGGGTAAAATGGTAATCCAACTTTTAGTAAGATATGATAATATAATAAAATAATAATATAATATTTGAATTATATGATATGATGATGATGATATGATATGATGATGATGATATATACATTGTTTTATTTATCATAACTTTTCAAATTCTTCCGTTATGAGAATTATGATTATGATTAAAAGCAATATCAATGTACTCATTTATCAAGAAAATAATAATTTAATTATTAAAGGGCTTAAGGACTTAAATTCTACCATTATGTAATTATAATATTTGTATTTAATTAAATAATTTATCAAATTTTAATTTAGCAAAAGGGAAAAATGGTAATTCAACTTTTCACTTTGGAGCTTCCCACTTATAATAATATATGATCATAGAATGTTCAATTACTCAATTTTAAAGCATTCTCTTAGAAGTATCTTTCCTAGCTCCACACCCCACTGATCAAAAGAATTGATACACCATACAAAGCCTTGGACTGCAACTTTGTGCTCGTAGATGGCCAGTAACTGAAAGAAAGGGAAGATGATAGCGTTAAGATGAGATTAGGGATCACAAGAAGAGGCATGAGTCTTTACACGAGGATAATTGTCGCTACTTGCAGCATGCCACAGAAATGAAGTCAGTTTGTACCTAGGGGAAAACGGACACATTTTAAAGTTTAAACGAGCCCTAAAGCAGGAAAAATCCAGATTTCACCAATTTTCGTGTATAGTCCATGAATTTTTGGTGATACAGAATTTCGGTAATTTTTTTGCCGAAATTTTACATAAACGTCCGTTACGCCCTTATTAATGGCCTTAGTTGGTCCCGAGGGGCAAACGGGAGCATTTTCAAGTTCAAACGAGCCCCAAAGTAGGAAAAACCTAATTATACTGATTATCATGTGTTATAGTCCATGGATTTTTGGTGATAGGATTCTGAAAAAAATTTTACCGAAATTTTTCATGGACGTACGTTACAACCTTATTAAAGGCGTGAGTTCTTTCCGAGGGGCAAACATACGCATTTTCAAGTTCAAACGAGCCCCAAAGCAGGAAAAACTAGATTTTACCAATTTTCGTGTGCAATAGTCCATGGATTTTCGGTAATACAGAATTCCAGAATATTTTTTTTCAAAATTTTTAATAGACGTCTGTTACGCCCATATTAATGGTGTGAGGTCATCCCGAGGAGAACACGGACGCATTTTCAAGTTCAAACGACCCCCAAAGCAGGAAAAACCTGATTTTACCGATTTTTGTGTGCGATAGTTCATGGATTTTTGGTGATAAGATACCGAAATTATTTTGCCAAAATTTTTCATGGACGTTCGTTACGACCTTATTAATGGCGTCAGTTCATCCCGAGGGGAAAACGGACGCATTTTCAAGTTCAAACAAGCCCCAAAGCAGGAAAAACTTGATTTTACCGATTTTCCTGTGCTATAGTCCATTGATTTTTGACGATACAGGATTCCAGATTGGTTTTGCCGAAATTTTTCATGGACGTTCGTTACGACCTTACTAATGGTGTCAGTTCGTCCCGAGGGGTAAACAGACGCATTTTCAAGTTCAAACGATACCCAAAGCAAGAAAAACCAGATTTTTCTGATTTTCGTGTGCATAGTCCATGGATTATTGGTGATAGGATTCCAAAAATTTTTCTTCCAAAATTTTTCATAGACGTCCGTTACGGCCTTATTAATGACGTTTGTTCGTCCCGACGGGCAAAGAGACGCATTTTTAAATTCAAACCATCCCCAAAGTAGGAAAAACCAGATTTTACCAATTTTCATTCGCTATAGTCCATGAATTTTTGGTAATAAGATTCCAGAATTTTTTTGCCGAAATTTTTCATGGACGTCCATTACGACCTTATTAATGGCGTTAGTTCGTCCTGAGGGGTAAACATACACATTTTCAAGTTCAAACGATCCTCAAAGCAGGAAAACCAGATTTTACTAATTTTCGTGTACTATATAACCCATGAATTTTTGGTGATACAGGATTTCAAAAAAAAATTGCCGAAATTTTTCATGGTCATCTGTTACGACCTTATTAATGGCCTCAGTTGGTTCCGAGCGCTAAACAAGCACATTTTCAAGTTCAAACGAACCCGAAAGCAGGAAAACCCAGATTTTACCGATTTTCGTGTGCTATAATCCATGAATTTTTTATTATAGGATTCAAAAAAAAATTACCAAAAATTTTCATGGACATTCGTTACGACTTTATTAATTGCGTAAGTTCGTCCTGAGGGGAAAACGGACGCATTTTCAAGTTCAAACGAGCCCCAAAGCAGGAAAAACCAGATTTTACCGATTTTCGAGTTCTTTGGTCTATGGATTTTTGGTGAAACAGGATTCCAAAAAAAAATTTGCCAAAAGTTTTCATGGACGTCCGTTACGACCTTATTAATGGCCTCGGTTGGTTCTGAGGGGCAAACGGACGCATTTTTAGGTTAAAACGAGCCCAAAAGCAGGAAAAATCAGATTTTACCAATTTTTGTGTTCTATAGTCCATGCATTTTTGGTGATACAGGGTTCTGGAATTTTTTTTTGCCGAATTTTTTCAATGATGTCCGTTACGACCTTATTAATGACCTCAGTTGGTCCCGAGGGGCAAACAGACACATTTTCAAGTTTAAAAGATCCCCAAAGCACGAAAAACCATAGTTTATCGATTTTCGTGTGCATTCATTGATTTTTGGTGATACAGGATTCCGAAATATTTTTTTGCCAAAATTTTTCATGGGAATCTATCACGAACTTATTAATGGCATAAGTTGGTCCCGAGGGGAAACGGGCGCATGTTTAAGTTCAAACGATCCCCAAAGAAGGAAAAACCAGACTTTACCGATTTTCGTGTGCTATAGTCCATGAATTTTTGATGATAGGATTCCAGAATATTTTTAGCCGAAATTTATCATGGACATCCGTTACGACCTTATTAATTGCGTGAGTTCATCCCGAGAGCAAACATACGCATTTTCAAGTTCAAACGAGCCCCAAAGAAGGAAAAACCGGATATTACCGATATTCTTGTGCAATAGTCCATGGATTTTTGGTGAGAGGATTCTGCAATTTTTTTTGCACTAGTTCGTCTCGAGGGGCAAACAGACGCATTTTCAAGTTAAAAAAAGCACTAATGCAGATAAAACTAGATTTTACCAATTTTTGTGTGCTATAATATAATAGTCCATGAATTTTTGGTGCTACAGGATTCCGAAATATTTTTTGACAAAATTTTTCATGGACGTCCCTTACGACCTTATTAATGGCCTCAGTTGGTCCCGGGGGGCAAACGAGCGCATTTTCATGTTCAAATGATCCCCAAAGCAGGAAAAATCACATTTTACGCATATTCGTTTGCAATCGTCCATGGATATTTGGTGATAGGATTCCAGAAAAAAAAATTTGCCAAAATTTTTCCTAGACGTCCGTTACGACCTTATTGAGGTGTCAGTTACTCCCGAGGGGCAAACAAATGCAGTTTCAAATTCAAACGACCCCAAAGAAGGAAAAACCAGATTTTACCGATTTTCGTGTGCTATCCATGGATTTTGAAATTTTTTTGCCGAAATTTTTCATGGACGTCCGTTATGATCTTATTAATGTCCTGAGTTGGTCCCGAGGGACAAACGGGCGCAATTTCAAGTTCAAACGATTCCTAAACAAGGAATAACCAGATTTTACCGATTTTCATGTGCTATAGTCCATGGATTTTGGTGATAGGATTCCGGAATTTTGTTTAACTAAATTTTCCATGGACGTCTGTTACAACCTTATTAAAGGCGTCATTTCATCTAGAGGGCAAAAGGGGCGCATTTTCAAGTCCAAACGAGCCCCAAAGAAGGAAAAACCATATTTTATCGATTTTCGTGTGCTATAGTCTATGGATTTTTTGTGATGGGATTCCAGAATTGTTTTTGCCGAAATTTTTCAACGACGTACATTACGACCTTATTTATAGCGTCAGTTCGTCCCGAGGGGCAAACAAACGCATTTTCAAGATCTAACGAGCCCCAAAGCAGGAAACACCATATTTTACCGATTTTCATGTGCTATAGTCCATGAATTTTTGGTGATACATGATTTCAAAACTTTTTTTGCCAAAATTTTTAATGGACGACCGTTACGACCCTAGTAAAGGCCTCAGTTGGTCTCGAGGGGCAAACAGGCGCATTCTCAAGTTCAAACGAGCCCCATAGCAAGAAATACCTAATTTTACCATTTTCGTGTTCTATAGTCCATTGATTTTTAATGATAGGATTCCAGAATTTTTTTTACTGAAAATTTTCATGGACGTCCGTTACAACCTTATTAATGGCCTCAGTTCATCCCGAGGGGCAAACAGACACATTTTCAAGTTCAAACGAGCCCTAAAGCATGAAAAACCATATTTTACCAATTTTCGTGTGATATAGTCCATTGATTTTTGTGATACAGGATTCTGGAATATTTTTTGCTAAAAATTTTCATGAACATCTGTTACGACATTATTAATGGCCTTAGTTGGTCCCGAAGGGAAAACGGGCGCATTTTCAAGTTCAAAAGATCCCCAATGAAGAAACAACCAGATTTTATCGATTTTCGTGTGCTATAATTCATGGATTTTTGGTGATAGGATTTCGTAATTTTTTTAACGAAAATTTTCATGGACGTCTGTTAGAACCTTATTAATGGCGTCAGTTCATCCAAAGGGGCAAACAGACGCATTTTCAAATTCAAACGAGCCCCAAAGCAGGAAAAGCCAGATTTTACCGATTTTTGTGTGCTATAGTCCATAGATTTTTGGTGATACACGATTCTAGAATTTTTCATGGACGTCTGTTACGACCTTATTAATGGCCTCAGTTGGTCCCGAGGTTCAAACGGGCAAATTTTCAAGTTCAAACGAGCCCCAAAGAAGGAAAAAATAGATTTTACCAATTTTCATTTGCTTTAATCCGTGAATTTTTGGTGATAGAATTCCGAAAAAAAAATTGCCGTAATTTTTCATGGACGTCCGTTACAACCTTATTAATGGGGTGAGTTCGTCCCGAAGGGCAAATAGACGCATTTTCAAGTTCAAACGAGCCCTTAAGCAGGAAAAATCAGATTTCACCGATTTTCGCGTGCTATATAGTCCATGGATTTTTGTTGATAGGATTTTGGATTTTTTTTTGCCGAAATATATGATGGACGTCCGTTACGACCTTATTAATGGCGTTAGTTCATCCCGAGGGTCAAACAGACGCATTTTCAAGTTCAAACGAGCCACAAAGCAGGAAAAATAAGATTTTACCGATTTTCATGTGCTATAGTCCATGGATTTTTCATGTTACGGGATTCTGGAATATTTTTTGATGAATTTTTTCATGGACGTCTGTTAGGATATTATTAATGGCGTGAGTTGGTCTCGAGGGGCAAACGGGCGAATTTTAAAGTTCAAACGAGCCCCAAAGCAGGAAAAACCAGATTTTACCGATTTTCATGTGCTATATAGTCTATGAATTTTTGGTGATAGGATTCCAGAATGTTTTTTGACGAAATTATTCATGGACGTCTGTTACGACCTTATTAGTGGCGTGTGTTATCCATGGATTTTTGGTGATACAGGATTCTGAAAAAAAAATTGCCAAAATTTTGCATGGATGTCCGTTACGACCTTATTAATGGCCTCATTTGGTCCCGAGGGTCAAACGGGAGCATTTTCAAGTTCAAACAAGCCCTAAAGCCGGAAAAACTAGATTTTATCAATTTTTGTGTGCTATAATCCGTGGATTTTTGGTGATTGGATTCCAAAAAAATTTTGCCGTAATTTTTCATGGACGTCTGTTACGACCTTATTAATGGCATGAGTTCGTCCTGAGGGGAAAACAGATGCATTTTCAAGTTCAAATGGGCCCAAAGAAGGAAAAACCAGATTTTATCGATTTTCGTGTGCTATTGTCCATGAATTTTTGGTGATAGGATTTGGGAATTTTTTTTTGCCGAAATTTTTCCTAGACGTCTGTTATGACCTTATTAATGGCGTCAGTTCGTCCCGAGGGGCAAACAGACATATCTTCAAGTTCAAACGAGTCAGAAGGCAGAAAAAATTAGATTTTACCGATTTTCATGTGCTATAGTCCATGGATTTTTGATGATACAGGATTCCAGAATTTTTTTTGCCAAACTTTTTTATGGACATCCGTTACGGCCTTATTAATAGCGTCTATTCATCCCGAGAGGTAAATGGACGCATTTTAAAGTTCAAACGAGCCTAGAGTAGGAAAAATCAGATTTTACCGATTTTTGTGTGCTAGTCTATGGATTTTTGGTGATAGGATTTCAGAATATTTTATACCGAAATTTTTCATGGACGTTTGTTAGGACCTTATTAATGGCTTTAGTTCATTCCGAGGGGCAAACAGACGCATTTTAGAGTTCAAACGAACCCCAAAGCAGGAAAAACCAGATTTTACTGATTTTCGTGTGCTATAGTCCATGGATTTTTAGTGATAGGATTACGGAATTTTTTTTGCCGAAATTTTTCATGGACGTCTGTTACGTCCTTATTAATGGCGTCAGATCGTCAGAGGGGCAAATGGACACATTTTCAAGTTTAAACGAGCCCCAAAGAAGGGAAAACCAGATTTTACCAATTTTTGTGTGATAAGTCCATGATTTTTTGGTGATACAGGATTTCAAAAAAAAATTCCAAAATTTTTCATGGACATTTGTTACGACCTTATTAATGGCGTCAGTTCATCCCGAGGGGCAAACAGACGCATTTTCTAGTTCAAACGATCCCCAAAGAGGGAAAAACTAGATTTTACCAATTTTCGTGTGCTATAGTCCATGGATTTTTTGTGATACAGGATTCTGGAATATTTTTTGCCTAAATTTTTCATGACCTTCCATTACAACCTTAGTAATGGCCTCAGTTTTTTCCGATGGGCAAACAGGCACATTTTCAAGTTCAAACGTGCCCTAAACTAGGAAAAACTAGATTTTATCAATTTTCGTGTGTTATATTCCATGGATTCTTTGTGATAGGATTCCAGAATATTTTTTATCGAAATTTTTCATGGACGGCTACTACGACCTTATTATTGGCGTCAGTTCGTCCTGAGGAGAAAACGGACGCATTTTCAAGTTCAAACAAGCCCCAAAACAGGAAAAATCATATTTTACCGATTTTCATGTGCTATAGTCCATGAATATTTTGTGATACACGATTCTGGAATTTTTTTACCGAAAATTTTCATGGACGTCTGTTATAACCTTATTAAATGGCCTCAGTTGGTCTCGAGGGGAAAACGGGGGCATTTTCAAGTTCAAACGAGCCCCAAAGCAGGAAAAACCAGATTTTACCAATATTTGTTTGTTATAGTCCATGGATTTTTTGTGATAAGATTCCAGATTTATTTTTGCCGAAATTTTTCATGGACGTCCGTTACGACCTTATTAATGGCGTCGGTTAATTTCGATGGGCAAACGGGCGCATTTTCAAGTTCAAACGAGCTCCAAAGCAAGAACCAAATTTTACCTATTTTCGTGTGCTATAGTTCATGGATTTTTTGTGATAAGATTCCGAAAATCATATTTGCCGAAATTTTTCATAGACCTCCGTTACGACCTTATTAATTACGTCAGTTCATCTTGAGGGGAAAACAGATGCATTTTCAAGTTCAACAAACGAGGCGCAAAGTAGGAAAAATTTGATTTTACCGATTTTCGTGTGCTATTGTCCATGGATTTTGGTGATACAGGATTCCAGAATTATTTTTGCTGAAATTTTTCATGAACGTCCGTTACAACCTTATTAATGGCTTTAGTTGGTCCTGAGGGGAAAACGGGTGAATTTTCAAGTTCAAACGATCCCTAAAGCATGAAAAACTAGATTTTACCAATTTTCGTGTACTAGAGTCCATGGATTTTTGGGGAGACACGATTCTGGAATTTTTCGTGGTCGTCTGTTACGACCTTATTAATGGCCTCAGTTGGTCCCGATAGGCAAACGGGCGCATTTTTAATTCAAACGAGCCCCAAAGCACGAAAAAATAGATTATACCAATTTTCGTGTGCTATTAGTCCATGATTTTTTGGTGAATGGATTCCGTATTTTTTTTTACCGAAATTTTTCATGGATGTCCCTTACAACCTTATTAATGGCGTCAGTTCGTCCTAAGGGCCAAATGAACGTATTTTCAAGTTCAAACGAGCCCCAAAGGAGGAAAAACTAGATTTTACCGATTTTTGTGTGTTACAGTCCATGAATTTTTGGTGATACAGGATTCCAAAAAAAATTTTGCCAAAATTTTCCAGGGACGTCTGTTACGACCTTATTAATGACCTCAGTTGGTCACGAGGGGCAAACAGATGCATTTTAAAGTTCAAACTAACCCCAAGGCAGGAAAAACCAGATTTTATCAATTTTCGTGTGCTATAGTCCATGGATTTTTGGTGATAGGATTCCGAAATTTATTTTGCCAAAATTTTTCATGGACGTCCCTTACGACATTATTAATGGCATCAGTTCATCCCGAGGGGTAAACAGACGCAATTTAAACTTCAAATGAGCCCAGAGCAGGAAAAACCAGATTTTACCAATTTTCGTGTGCTATAGTCCATGAATTTTTTGTGATAGGATTCCAGAATATTTTTGCCAAAAATTTTCATGGACGTCCCTTACGACATTATTAATGGCCTAAGTTGGTCCGAGGGGAAAACGGACGCATTTTCAAGTTCAAACGAGACCCAAAGTTGGAAAAACCATATATAACCGATTTTCGTGTGCAATAGTCCATGGATTTTTGGTGATAGGATTCCATAAAAAAATTTGCCGACATTATTCATGGACGTCCGTAATGACCTTATTAATGGCGTCAGTTCATTCCGAGGGGAAAACGAACACATTTTCAAGTTCAAACGATCGCCAAAGCGGGAAAAACCAGATTTTACCAATTTTCTTGTGCTATAGTCCATGGATTTTTAGTGATACAGGATTTCGAAATTTTTTTTGATGATATTTTTCATGGACGTCCATTTCGACCTTATTAATGACCTCAGTTAACAGACACATTTCAAGTTCAATCGAGCCCCAAAGCAGGAAAAACTAGATTTTACCGATTTTCGTGAGCCAATAGTCTATGGATTTTTGGTGATAGGATTTCGAAATTCTTTTTGCAGAAATTATTCGTGGACATCCGTTTCGACCTTGTTAATGGCGCCAGTTCGTCCCGAGGGGAAAACGGACGGGTTTTTAAGTTCAAACGAGCCCCAAAGTAGGAAAAACTAGATTTTATAAATTTTCGTGTGCTATAATCCATGAATTTTTGGTGATCGGACTCCAGAATTTTTTTTGCCAAAATTATTCATGAACGTCTATTACGACCTTATTAATGGCCTCAAGTGGTCCCGAGAGGCAAAGGGGAGCATTTTCAAGTTCAAACGAGCCCCAAAGTAGGAAAAACCAGATTTTACTAATTTTCGTGTTCTATAGTCCATGGATTTTAGATGATAGAATTCCAGATTTTTTTTTGCCTAAATTTTTCATGGACATCTGTTACTACCTTATTAATAACATCAGTTCATCCCGAGGGGCAAAAGGATGATTTTAAAGTTTAAACGAGCCCTAAAGCAGGAAAAATCAGATTTTACCAATTTTTGTGTGATATAATCCATTAATTTTTGGTGATAAAGGATTCCAAAAAAAAATTTGCCGAAATGTTTTGTGGTCGTCCGTTACGACCTTATTAATGGCCTTAATTTGTCCCGATGGGAAAATGGGCGCATTTTCATGTTCAAACGAGCCCCAAAGCTTGAAAATATTGATTTTATCGATTTTCGTGTGCAATAGTCCATTAATTTTTGGTGAATGGATTCCATTATTTTTATCACCGGAATTTTTCATGGATGTCTGTTACGGCCTTATTAATGGCGTCAGTTCGTCCTGAGGGGGAAAACGAACGTGTTTTCAAGATCAAACCAGCCCCTAAGAAGGAAAAACTAGATTTTACCAATTTTCGTGTGCTATAGTCCATGAATTTTTGGTGATACATGATTTTGGAATTTTTTTACTGAAATTTTTCTTGGACGTCTGTTAGGACCTTATTAATGGCGTCAGTTTATCCCGAGGGGAAAACGGACGCAGTTTCTAGTTCAAACGAGCCCCAAAGATGGGAAAACCAGATTTTACCAATTTTCGTGTCCTAAAATCCATGGATTTTTGATGATACAGTATTCTAGAAAAAAAATTGCCGAAATTTTTCATGGACGTCCGTTACGACCTCATTATTGTCCTCTGTTCCTCCCGAGGTGCAAACGGGTGCATTTTCAAGTTCAAACAAGCCCAGATCAGGAAATACTAAATTTTACCGATTTTCGTGTGCTTTACTCCATGAATTTTTGGTGATACGATTACAAATTTTTTTTTGCCAAAATTTTTCATGAACGTCCGTTACGACGTTATTAATGGCGCCACTTTTTCCCGAGAGGCAAACAAACGCAGTTTCAAGTTCAAAGGAGCCCCAAAGAAGGAAAAACCAGATTTTACCGATTTTCGTGTGCTATATTAATTCATGGATTTTTGGTGATATAGGATTCCCGGATTTTTTTTGCCAAAATTTTTCATGGATGTCCGTTGAGACCTTATTAATAGCGTCAGTTCGTCCCGAAGGCCAAACGAATGCATTTTAAAGTTCATACGATCCCCAAAGCAGGAAAAATTAGATTTTGCCGATTTACGTGTGCTATAGTCCATGGATTTTCAATGATACAGGATTCCAGAAATTTTTTTACCAAAATTTTACGTGGACGTCTGTTACGAGCTTTCTAATTGCCTCATTTAGTCCCGAGGGGCACACCAACGCATTTTCAAGTTCAACGGAGCCCAAAAGCAGGAAAAACAGATTTTACCAATTTTAGTATGCTATAGTCCATGGATTTTTGGTGATACAGGATTTCAGAATTTTTTTGCCGAAATATTTCATGGACGTCCGTTATGACCTTATTTATGGCCTCAATTGGTCCCGAGGGGTAAACGGGCGCATTTTCAAGTTCAAACGATCCCCAAAGCAGGAAAATTTAAATTTTACCGATTTTTGTGTGCTATAGTCCATGGATTTTTGGTGAATGGATTCCGTAATTTTGTTTATCAATTTTTTTTATGAACGTTCGTTACGACCTTATTAATGGTGTCAGTTCATCCCGAGGGCAAACGGATGCATTTTCAAGTTCAAACGAGCCCCAAAGTAGGAAAAACTAGATTTTACCGATATTTGTGTGCTATAGTCCATGTATTTTTGGTGATACTGTATACTAGAATTTTTTTGCCGAAATTTTTCAAGGACGTCCGTTACGACCTCATTAATGTCCTCAGTTCGCCCCGAGGGGAAAATGGTCGCATTTTAAAGTTCAAACGAGCCCCAAAGCAGGAAAACCCAAAATTTACCAATTTTCGTGTATTATAGTCCATGAATTTTTGGTGAAAGGATTCCGGAATTATTTTTGCCGAAATTTTTCATGGACGTCCGTTACAACCTTATTAATGGCTTCAGTTCGTCCCTAGGGACAAACAGACGCATTTTTGAGTTCATACGAGCCCCAAAGTAGGAAAAACCAAATTTTAGTCCATGGATTTTGGGTGATACAGGATTCCAGAATTTTTTTTCCGAAATATTTCATTGACGTCCGTTACGACATTATTAATGGCCTTAGTTGGTCCCGAGGTACAAACGGGCTCATTTTCAAGTTTAAACGAACCCAAAAGCAGGACAAACCATATTTTACCGATTTTCGTATGCTAGAGTCCATCGATTTTTGGTGATAGGATTTCGAAATTTTTTTTACCTAAATTTTTCATTAACGTCCGTTACGACCTTTATATTGGCGACAGTTTGTGCCGAGGGGTAAAGAGAGCATTTTCAAGTTCAAACAAGCCCAAAGCAGAAAAAACCAGATTTTGCCGATTTTCTTGTGCTAGTCCTTGAATTTTAGGTAATAGAGGATTCCCAATTTTTTTTTTGTCAAAAAATTTCATGGATGTGTGTTACAGCCTTATTAATGGCCTCAGCTGGTCCCGAGAGGCAAACGGGCGCATTTTCAAGTTCAAACGAGACCCAAAGCAAGGAAAAAACATATTTTACAGATTTTTGTGTGCTATAGTCCATGGATTTTGGTGATAGGATTCCAGAATTTTTTTTGCCGAAATTTTTCATAGATGTCCGTTATGACCTTATTAATGGCGTAAGTTTGTCCCAAGGGGCAAACAGACGCATTTTAAAGTTCAAACGAGCCCAAAAGAAGGAAAAACCAGATTTTACCAATTTTCATGTGCTTTAATCCGTGGATTTTTGGTGATACAGGATTTCAGAATCGTTTTTGCCAAACATTTTCATTGACGTCCGTGACAACCTTTTTAATGGCATTAGTTGGTCGCGATGGGCAAACGGGCCCATTTTCGAGTTCAAACGAGCCCCAAAGCAGGAAAAACCAGATTTTTACCGATTTTCGTATGCTATAGTCCATGGATTTTTTGTGATAGGATACCAAAATTATTTTTGCCGAAATTTTTCATGGACGTCCGTTATGACCTCAGTAATGGCGTCAGTTCATCCCGAGAGGCAAACAGATGCATTTTCAAGCTCAAACGAGGCCCAAAGCCGGAAAAACCAGATTTTACAAATTTTCATTTGCTATAGTCAATGGATTTTAGGTGATACAGGATTCCTGAATTTTTTTTTGGTGAAATTTTTCATGGACGGCCGTTACGACCTTATTAATGGCCTCAGTTGGTGTCGAGGGGAAAACGGGCGCATTTTCAAGTTCAAACGTGCCCCAAAGTTGGAAAAACCAGATTTTACCAATTTTTGTGTGCTATTGTCCATATATTTTTGGTGATAGGATTCCAAAAAAAAATTTGCCAAAATTTTTCATGGACGTCCGTTATGACTTTATTAATGGCGTCAGTTCGTTGAGAGGGGCAAACGGACCCATTTTCAAGTTCAAACGATCCCTAAAGCATGAATAACCAGATTTTACCGATTTTCATGTGCTATAGTCCATGGATTTTATGTGACACAGGATTCCAGAATTTTTTTTCTGAAATTTCTCATGGACGTTCTTTACGACCTTATTAATGACCTCTATTGGTCCTGAGGGGCAAACAGACGCATTTTCAAGTTCAAACGAGCCCCAAAGCATGTAAAACTGGATTTTACCGATTTTCGTGTGTTATAGTCCATGAATTTTTTGTGATAAAATTCCAAAAAAAAATTTGCTAAAATTTTTTATGGACATCCGCTACGAAATTATTAATGGCGGCTGCTCGTCCCGAGGGGAAAACTGATGGAATTACAAGTTCAAACGAGCCCCAAAGCAGGAAAAAACAGATTTTACCGATTTTCGTGTGTCCATGGATTTTTGTTGTTACAAGATTTTGGAATTTTTTTTGCCAAATTTTTTCATGCATATCCGTTACGACCTTATTAATGGCCTCAGTTTGTCCCGAGGGGAAAATGGGCGCATTTGCCAGTTCAAACGAGCCTAAAAGTAGGAAAAACCAGATTTTACCAAATTTTGAGTGCTATAATCCATGGATTTTTGGTGATAGAATTGCCAAAATTTCTCATGGACGGCTGTTACGACCTTATTAATGGCGTCAGTTCGTCTCAAGGGGCAAACAGATGCATTTTCAAGTTCAAACGATCCCTAAAGCAGGAAAAAATAGATTTTACCGATTTTTGTGTGCTATAGTCCATGGATTTTTGGTGATACATTATTCAAAAAAAAATTGCCGAAATTTTTCATTCACGTCTGTTACGACCTTATTAATGGCCTCAGTTGGTCTCGATGGGCAAACAGACGCATTTTCAAGTTCAAACGAGCCCCAAAATAGGAAAAACTAGATTTTACTAATTTTCGTGTGCTGTGGTCCATGGATTTTTGGTGATAGGATTCAAAAAAAAAATTGCCGAAATTATTCATGGACGTCCGTTATGACCTTATTAATAGTGTCAGTTCGTCCCGAGGGGCAAACGGATGCATTTTCAAGTTTAAACGAGCCCCAAAGAAGGAAAAATCAGATTTTACCTATTTTCGTGTGCTATAGTCCATAGATTTTTGACGATACAAGATTCTGGATTTTTTTTGCCGAAATGTTTTGTGGACGTCCGTTACGACCTTATTAATGGCCTCAGTTGGTCCCGAAGGGTAAACAGGCGCATTTTCAAGTTCAAACGAGCCCCAAAGCAGGTAAAGACAAATTTTATTTCGTCTTCTATAGTCCATGGATTTTTGGTGAATGGATTCAGTAAAAAAATTTACCGAATTTTTTCATGGACGTCAGTTACAACCTTATTAATGGCGTCAGTTCGTCCCGAGGGGCCAACGGATGCATTTTCAAGTCCAAACGAGCCCCAAAGCGGCAAAAACCAATTTTACTTATTTTGTGTGCTATAGTCCATGGGCTTTTTGTTATACGTGATCCCGACTTATTTTTTGTCGTAATTTTTCAAGGGCATCCGTTATGACTTTTTAATGGTGTGAGTTGGTCCCGAGGGGCAAACTGATGCATTTTTAAGTTCAAACGAGCCCCAAAAGTGGGAAAATGCAAATTTATCGATTTTTGTGTGTTATAGTCCATGGATTATTGGTGATACGTGATCTCGACTTATTTTTAGATGAAAATTTTCATGGACATCCATTACGACTTTATTAATGGTGTGAGTTGGTCTCGAAGGGTAAATGGACGCATTTTCAAGTTCAAACGAGCCCTAAAGCAGGAAAAATTAAATTTATTGATTTTCGTGTGCTATAGTCCATGGATTATTGGTGATATGTGATCCCAACTTTTTTTGGCCGAAATTTTTCATGGGCGTCTGTTACGACCTTATTAATGGCGTGAATTTGTCTCGAGGGGTAAAAAGATGCATTTTCAAGTTCAAACGAACCCCAATGTGGGAAAAACCAAATTTACCGATATTTGTATTTTATAGTCAATTGATTTTTGGTCATATATGATCCCGACTTATTTTTGGCCAAAATTTTTCATGAGCCCCCGTAACAATCTTATTAATGGCATGAGGTCTTCCCGAGGGGCAAACGAACGCATTTGCAAGTTCAAACGAGCCCCAATGCGGGAAGAACCAAATTTACTGATTTTTGTGCGCTATAATCCATAATATTTTGGTGATACATGATCCCGACTTCTTTTTAGCCAAAATTTTTCATTGACTCATTTACGACTTTATTAATGGCGTGAGTTTGTCCAAAGGGGAAAACGAACGCATTTTCAAGTTCAAACGATCCCTAAAGCGGGAAAAACTAAGTTTATAAATTTTCGTATGATATAGTCTATGCATTTTTGGTGATACGTGATCCCGAATTATTTTTGGCTAAAAATTTTCATGGACGTCCGTTACGACCTTATTAAAGGCGTGAGTTAGTCCTGAGGGGCAAATGGATGCATTTTCAAGTTCAAATGAGCCCCAAAGTGGGAAAAAACAAATTTACCGATTTTTGTGTGCTATAGTCCATGAATTTTTGGTGATTCGTGATCCCGAATTTTTTTGGCCGAAACTTTTCATGGACGTTCGTTACGACCTTATTAATGGCGTGAGTTGGTCCCGAGGGGTAAACAGATGCATTTTCAAGTTCAAACGAGCCCCAAAGCGGCAAAAACCAAATTTACCTATTTTTGTGTGCTATAGTTCATAGATTTTTGGTGATACGTCATCCCGACTTGTTTTTGGCTGAAATTTTTCATGGACGTCCTTTACGATCTTATAAATGGCATGAGTTTTTTCCAAGGGGAAAACAGACGCATTTTAAAGTTCAAACGACCCCCAAAACAGGAAAATATTTACCAATTTTCGTGTGCTTTAGTCCATGAATTTTTGGTGATACGTGATCCCGACTTGTTTTAGGTCAAAATTTTTCATGGACGTCCGTTACGACCTTATTAAGCTGAATTGCCTTCTGTAAGGAGCTTGAATTGTTCGTTTACTCTAAGTCTTATTACTGACGCGATGGCGTGAGTTGGTTTCGAGGGGCAAAACGTCGCATTTTCAAGTTCAAACGAACTCCAATGCGGTAAAAATTAAATTTACAAATTTTAGTAAATTTTTGTTAGAGGATTCTTATGACCTTAATTCTATCTCCAAATATTTTCCAACACTACAGACTTGACTTTAGAACCTATGCACAATTTAGAATCATTCGGTACAACTCTATACACTTATGAAGAATAGTTAGGTCTGAGCTTAGAGTCTTTCGGGGTGTTACAAAGAGCTCTAAGTCTGGGGTGTTGATTTTGGGTGTATTTACGCATTCAAACATCATATTTTCCCTTATTTTTAGCTTACTTTTGAGTATAATCTTGTGAATATTTTTGTATTAATTGATGATGTCTTGTAATGAGACAATGTACATGATTAGGTTGATTTCAGGTCAAAAATAGAAAGAAAAGACTCATATGATGGATTGAAACATGAAGTGAAGTAATCCGGGATAAAATAAAAAAAATTGCTTCAGAAAGGACCATGAAATAAGCCTCGCACCTCATCTCTATGTGAACTAAACCTCAGAGACTCAATTTAAAAAGGCCTAATGTGAGATGGAGCTCGTGTCGTGAGGCAGTGCCACTCGCGCCGCAGCCTCCTTGTTTGTTAGACTGGGTTTGACCCAGTCAATGCATAGTGTAATTGGAATTAGAATTCCAAGCCTATTATTATATGTATTTCTTTTGATGATGTTTTAAAGGGGAACAAAATTTAAAATGGCTATTAGGACTTGAATTATAGAATGAAATTTATTGTTCTCGGTTTCTAGGGTTTATTTTATAGTCTTAGATGATTATTGTGGAAAAAACAAGATTCGCTTCCAAGTGTTGCTTTAATCAAAGGTTCTCTTATTCTCTTTTACATTCATTTATTCCCAATATTTTAATTTATTATAATTAGTGTCATACACTAGTTATGAGTAGTGAAATTAATAACTAGGGTTATGGAACCTGAGTTAGGGATGATGATGATGAATCCTCTACAATAACATATCCATTTATAAAGGGGTGATCATTCTGTATTAAATTCCTTTTATACTTAACTCTTTCTTTAAAGATGATTGACAACCATCCATAAAGAAAATCACCCATATATTCTGACATGCTTGACCATAGAGGTACAAATTAGAAGAAAAAAAAGGTATATTAATAGAAATTTGGTGCTACCAACCACCATCTAATTACTTGAGACGGAGAGGATATATTTAACTTGAGAATTTTGATGGATGAACAAATTAATTCGACATCTAAATGGCTGAGAAGAACAACCTCTTAATGGGGACGAAAGGCTTTAGGAAACTTATAGATTTATCAATTTTGCTCAATGAACACCTAAATGAATGGATAGTAAAGCATTAATTGGAGTTCCTATATCTAAGTACAATAACCATAGTTCGTCTTCTTTGTTGATAAAAACTAAGTAGTTAGTAGATCATAGTTACAAACCTCAATTCTTCCATAATAGTTACTTTCTTGAATCTCAATAGCACATGATAAGCAATCTCTAGTTCGTTCTCTGTGGATTCTATATCAACCTAGTTGTGTTACTATATTTTGCATAGACCACTTTAACTCCTTAAAAAGGGTACAGTTTGGACGAAATCAACCTAACACCTAAAAATATGTGTTGTATGCATATCACATGTGTATGTGAGATATTTGTTCTTGAACTCTTATTTTATGTTATCATTTTAAAAAAAAAAAAATGACTATAGTGTGGAATAAGGGGGACAAAACCTTTACATCTGATAATTTTCTTTTGATTTTAAATTAATAAAAGTATGTTTACTACTTATGTAGAATTAAATCAAAGTTCAATCCTAGTAATCTTGGATCTGAGCTAACTTGGCTTGTTATACTTTAAGGTTATTCATACCTTTGTCAGTAGTATATAAATTGTATCATGTTTACTTTTGACTCTACTAAATCTTAATTATGTATAATTAAGGATAATTTAAACCTTAGTAAAAGAGTAAATTTGAAATTTTCCCCCCTAATTAAGGAGACAAATGGAATTCACTGGAGTTTTATTAGCCAAGGCAAATACAAGACAATGTGCTAAAAGATGAAGTATAACCATATGAATAACCCAAAAGTATAACTGTTTATAAAATTAAGGTTCTTATCTTATTACGAACCACTTTCTAGTTCGATAATTTATGATAAAAATGTACTTTTATAGCTAATTATTAATCATCAAAGCGATTTAAATTTAGAAAAGGGATAATGAAGTATTTGGTGCTATGTGCACATAAGACAATAGTACCACTTAATTGTCATTTGATTCTCCTAAGAAAAAACTCTATATATAATGATTTTTTAAATTTAATCCATGCTAAATTGGTAAAATTTTGAAATTGCATATCTCACTTTTTTCTATTTTTGCTTATATATCTATAATTAATTATATTTATTAAAAGTATACTTATTTAGATTTATTACCTTTTTGGTCAAATTTTGTAGTCCAAATTCTAATTGAATATTTTGTCATTTGTAGTTTTTTTTTTCCTATATAGATAAAGTTCACATTAAGACAGTTCACATTGTGCTAATTATTTATAGACCTCTTCTTAAGTCCTAATTTGTTACTTCCAACACAAAAAAATAATAATTATGGAGTTTAAGTCAAAAAAATATCAATGTTACAAGCAAAGACAAAGCACAAGAACAACTCAAAAATGTAAGATCCCTTTTTCTTTTCAAAGATCAAAATTTCTTGTGTTATATAATTCAAAAATGATTCAAGAGAGAATTCAATTGAATTCCTTTATTGAAATTTATGAACTCACGTTCTATTAGATACATTAAATAAATGATATGGAACACGAAAGTTTAATCAGAAAAACGTCAAAAGAAAATTAAAACATCACTTAACCAAAAAAAGTTCTTTCAACTCGCATCACTCTTTATACATACTTTATAACATAACTAATTTGATTGATTTATCTTATTAATAATTTTTTAATCCTAATTCTATTTAGTAATTTTTTTTTATGTTTTTTAGGGGTTTGGAGGCCAGTAATTCCTTCTTGGGAGAAGGAATTTTGCTTAAAGAATAGTTCATTAAAATCATGGAAAAATTTCTTGCGTTACAAGGAAAATATTCGTTTTTATTATGAAATACTAAATTGGGATGATTCAGCTGGTGAAAAAGCATTTTATGATGCTAAAAATAAATTTTATGCTGAGTTTCGTAACTTGCCTTTTGATAATTTTGAGCTGCCAAATCCTGATCTCTACATCGATGAAATCGATTGGAATCCAAAAATTGATTCAAATTTACTTGAGGAGCTGGAATTGGCGTTACTGATGAAAAAGAAAGAAACTGATTTGGTTCAAGTTAGGACGCTAATTGAGGAAATCGTTCCTTCTGGTTGGGATGTTGATGATGATGTTTATAAAAATGGTTTAACTGGTCTCATTGTGGGTGATCATAGCAATTCTAGAGAAGGTGTTGAAGTTTCAACCCCATGACAGACAGAGACGGAGCTAAGTGGGGGGTTTATGGGTTTGCATGAATCCAATAGCTTTTTCGTAGATCTGTATTAGAAAATTAAATATATATATATATATATTAACTTATGAACCCCTTAACAAAATTGAATGATGGTTTAATGATAAGGAATGGGTCGTGGAAATGGCTTTCCACGCTAGTGTTGTGGGTTCGTCAGAATGTAATTTATCGCTTTAAACGTGAATTGTGAAATGATCAAGTTTGTGTTCTTTTATCTTCTTCTTTTTTTCTACTTTATGCAAATATGATTATTATTTTTCGAATTATATTAACAAGTAACATGATTTAATTTTCTATAAATTATAACATAGATCTAGTTTAAAAGTATGCTATTTTTCTCTTAAAATTCGCTTAGGTCTCCATCTAATCCATCTCTACATTGTATTTTACTTTTTCCTATTTTATCATCAAATGTCAAACCTTGGAATGATTTTAAATTATTATTTTTCTATAAAAGGAAGTAAAATGAATCATACTAACAAAAGTCACTTGAGTTGTATTCGAGTGTTTTGAAACCATTGTTCTGTGTTGTAGGCTATAAATTTCAGTCTTGATTGTAAAATAAGTGTGAAAAATTTAATCTCACACTTCAAAAAAGGGTAGATTTTGGATTGAATTGTTATGACTTTTGATGAAAGGGTTTGAGTGATATTTTGTTCATTTTATTTAAATGGGGTATTAGGCTTTGCAATGAATGGATGTAAACGACCATAGGTTTTTTGATTTTATATAAATTGTGTATTTAAATAAACAGAAAGGGTATTTAGGTAATTTAACTTTTAAATTAAGGGGTAATTTTTTTAGTTAGGGAAATTATAGTAATTTAACCTTTAAGTTAGAGAGTTCATGTTATTAAGGTAGTATATATATATATATATATATTCTAAAAGCAATTCAGTGAGGTATAAATTAGAAATTAAATTAAAATTAAATCTACGTCCAGGGTTATAAAAACAAAACAACAACATTTCTACATAGTAATAATTAAATCAACAACCAAGATGAAACAATCCTCCTCATTTATTGACAAAAGTTTCACAACCTAATGTAGCCTTCAATTGACTATTGGAAGAATTCAGTTAAGAACACAAAAAGCATCAAAAATATGAGATGCACAATTACAATGCATTGTATATGATGTATTAATAAATTCATGAGCAAGGAAAGAGACTCAATTTATTTTGTGAACCAAAGGTCGCTTTTAAGACATCAGAGACCCTTTTGGCCTGCCATTTCGGAGTTTACCCAATTTTCCCCCATTTTAAATTTGGGAAATCCTTGGAGGTGAGTTTTAAGATATTTTTCGTGGCGAATTAATTGAGTAAGTCTTTGTAACCCTTAAACTTCAATTTCCTTTGATTATTTATGGATTTTAACATCAAAATTTGAGATTTTTATTGGCAAATGACAGGATTTTTTAAGGATTTGAGTTCTAAAGTAAAATGATGATTGTAAACTAATTTTAATTCATTTTTTGAAATGGTTTTCACCATTGAGTTCCTAATGTCTTGGGTAACATTTTCAAGAAAGGATTTTCGAATTCACACCTCATTTTCGAAATTGGATTTTTGAGTTGATTTGACCCATTTTTCAAAGTGAATGATTTGGGTGTTGTTATTTTCGGAATCTTATTGTGATTACTTGATTGAATTAGATTGTGTGGCTTTATACATTGTTCGGAAAGAGAAGGCTCAAGTCTTGAATTGACTTTTGATTGAATTGAGGCAAGTGATTTCTAAACCTTGTAAAACTTGTATAATTATGTATTTCCCTTCATTGTGTGTGTTAGGGAGTAATGGAAATGAGGGGATGGGTTCGATTATTCCACTTGATTATTCTTAATGAATAAAAAGGGGATTAATGAAAATGGCAATGTGTTGATAATTGTGCTTTGTGAATTGTCTTGTTGCAGACCCTAAATTGTTGATTGATGAAATGCTTTGATAGCATTATAGTGGATTTGAATTGCTTGAGTTATTGTCTCTTCCTTATGGTGTTGTATTGCTTATGTGTATTGATTTATGTTCACCGTGAAGAGACATGTGATGATTATGCCAAAGGGACATGGCTCCGACAAGTGACATTATATAAAATCGAAGGGAAATGGTTCCGGCTAGTGATATTCATGTTGAGGTCATTATCGACGAGTGTTGTTAATGCCGAGGTCATTGTCAGCGAATGTGTTATTAAAGTCGAGGTCATTTTCGGTGAGTGTTATTGATGCCCAGGTCATTGTCCACGAATGTTACTGATGTCAAGGTCATTACCGACGAGATCATGGACTATGGGCATCTCCCATGAGTCTGAATTGACATTGTACATGATAATCTTGAGATTTGTATTCAGTGTACTTGACTATTGTGATTTGATGAATTTGATACTTGTGAGTGATCTACTTGATAATCGTGATTGATCTACTTGATACTTGTGATTGACATATTTGATACTTGTTATTGATAAGCTGCAAATGTCATATGTGATTATGGAAATTGGTGAATTTTACTTGTAAATTGGTAGGTTGAGCTGATTTGTATGCAGGTTATAATTTGAAGAGGTTCGGTTGGGTTGAAAGGAGTACTCGTATTCTAGCCTTATTTTGTTTTGTTTAGTAGGTTGATTGCTGAGTACCGCGTTGTTTGGTACTCACTCCTTGCTTCTACATTTGTGTAGGTTCTGAGCCCGGATCTGTGTGATTGCTTTTTTTCTATTTTTTGAGGCTTTCGAAGGACTTTGAGAGGTAGTTGTTTGTCATTCCGGCGGGCCCTAATGTTCCTTATTTTATGTTTTGCTCTATTCTAGAGACAGATACATTGAGACTTATACTTATCTTTCAATTTTGTATTTATATTAGTGGCTTGTACACATGAAAATATTTTAGGAATATATTAGAATGACTAAGTTTTCCGCACTTATGTTATTCTTATCTTACTTTCTGCATTTCTTTCATATTGTTGGGTTTGAGGCTGACTTATATTGGTAGAATAGACGAGTGTCATCATGTCTATCTTTGGGTCGTGACAATTTTGTTCACCTTGGAGGCATCTGATGCTTGAGAGGAAATTCCGCTAGTTATACAGATCTAAAGAAAGCAAAAAAATACTTTAGACTCAAAATGGTAATTTTAATTTGTTACCTTCAACTTAATCAAAACAAATTATCTTGTTAACAAACGTCAAATGATCTCAAGTTTTATGTTATTATTACTATATATAGTATCGTAATGGTGAAATATTGATTAATATGTATTTGTTGTGATTATTTACACAATTAGCTCATGTATTATAATTAGTTGCTACTTCTGATTTTAAGTTCCACTTGTATGTAGTTCTTCAGATTTATTGGATAATCAATGCCCTTAATGCAAGTTCGTGGTAAGATAAATTATTTAAAATGCTAAAAAAAAAAAATCAAATCTTGCTAATATGAGATACTTTATACATAATTAACAAAATAATTGTCTTGCACAAAGTCCTTGCTCGCTTCTTTCCTTACAGTCAAGTGGCTTTCCGCTCCTGAACTCTGCGGCGAGAGGGCCCACTTGGAGACTTGGGATCTCAGCAGGAAATGTGAAGGTTGCAACAAGCCAAGTCATATCCAAAGGGGTAACGTAGCGTCAACTAAATTTGATATAATATAATTTAATGAATAGTTGAATTTAAGCATTTTAATTCAAATTTTAATATCTTTAAATATTTCTTAATAAATAAATAAATAAATTTATGACAATATTGAATTGGCCTAACAAAAAAAAATGAATAGACTCGATTGACAAAATTTAAACTTATGCATTATAATTCGAATTATGACATCTTAGATGTTCATTATCTTTTATTATATACATTCTTCTTTAGAAAAAAAAAACAAATCACTTTCATTGTTTTAATTCATGTGATGATGTTCAATTGCTCAAGAAATTATTAAAGATCTTTTCAACTTGTGGTGGTATTAAAATGTCGTAACATTTTTAAAACTATAGAAGCACATCCATTACAAGAAAAATGAAAAATTTACAGAGAATTATTTTCAAATATATATTAAAAAAAAGTATTCTTTTTCATAAATGTCACTATAAATGGATCAAGAAAACGCCCAACAACTAATTAATTGGATGCAAAGACTTTGTTGATGACAGTCCCTCTGTCCAACAATAGTTGTTCACTATTGATTTGGCATATCCCTTAAAAAACTATAAATAGAAGGATAATTTTACTATATCACCCTTTGAATATAATAAATACAATGTCTTGAAAAATGTAATAGGGAAATAACTACTACTAATTGATTATAAGGGTAAATTAGGAACTAAGTGTAAAATTATCCACGGATTTCATAAAATGGACAAATATTGTTGGACATCTATTTTTAGTATAGTGGACAAGTATTGTTGGACGGAGGGAGTAATACATAAACGTGTTTTTAAATTTAACTTTAATTTTGCATGTGTACAAGTAAACATTTAAATTAAATTTATATAAAATTAAATGAGTAGACACATATTTTTATGTGACATAATACGCATCATACGTTATATAGGTTATAAATTGTCACGTAAAACAAAGCATATGTTTACTTACTCAAGTTTATATCAATATTAATTGGTTGCACTATTTGTCTCAGTTTATGTGGCCTTATTTAAATTTTGAAAGTTGAATTTATTAAATTTAAAAAAATATTGAAATGAAATTTATATATTTAAAATTATATAAAAGAAAACTACTCCGAAGTCATTTTTGCTTTTACTTGTCACATTTTTCTTTCAGAGAATTAAATTCTAACGATTTTAACCAACATTTTAAGATGTATTTTTTCCATCATGTTAATATGAAAAAAGTTAAAACATATTGTATTTTTCGTGTAGTTTTCAAAGATCTAAATTTTAAAGTTTAAATATTGAATTAATTTAATTCAATTCAATTTAGCTATAAAGATTAATCAAATTAACTTTGGTGATAAAGTAAATGTGAACATAGTGAGTATAAGTTTTGATAATTAAATATATAAAACTCATTTCTACTTGTTCACTATTTCAAAATATATTTCATTTTTACTTATCACTTTTCGCATATTAAGAAAAGACAAAAATTGTCATATTTTACCCTTAACATAATTACTTATTTCTCAATTTATTCTCCAAGACCTAGTACTCACTCTGTCCTTTTTTACTTGTCAAATTTTAACTTGATACACATATTAAGAAAACAATGATTGGTATAATAACTTTATCATTTTACCCCTTTTAATTGAAAGAGTCTTCGATATATTTTTTCACTAAATTTTTTAAAGACATTAACCCAGTGTTAATAAATTGAAGGTATAATAGGAAGAAAAAAAATTGTCCTTTCTTGATTTGTCAAAAATGACAAGTAAAAGGTGAAATTAAATTAAGAAATATTTGACAAGTAAATAGAGACAGGGGAGTACTAAACATTGATTAATAAAGATAATGTGGTAAAATAGTCAGGTCAATTATTGTTTTCTTAATGAATATGTCTAGTCCAAATATGAAAAGTAAGAGTGACCGAAGGGAGTACATATTATATTAAAAAAAGAAATTATAATAGTCAAAGAAACATTCATTTCTCTCAAAATTTGAACAATGCCACGTAAATTAATGTGGAAGAAGTATATAAACAATTAGAGTAGATCTTTTCTAGAAAAACAACGTAATGAATAACTCTCTATATATAAGTAGTGTTAATAAAGAGATTACTATAGTAATTTGTAAGAATTATTTATACGTCAACTAAGATAATATAAAATGCCAGGTGGCAATCACATTGTTTTTAATAAGAGTACTAAGTCTTTTTTTTTGTTTTAATAAACACTAAACAGAGGAATTAACGAGAGACGAATTTATCGTGGATAACTCCTTGTTCAAAGGAGTAAAAAATCACGACCTACAGCGTGTAGGCTTTCAATCACCAATCTCTACTAACTTCTCAGGAGCGGTATTTTTTATTGCAATTCAGCAATCTAATGGGACTAACTTTAGTACCTCAACTCAACAGTTCACTCAAAACTGTTCTAACTACTCTCCAAGAAATTAAACTCGTTTCTTATTGCAAACTTTACTCACCCAACTACTTTACTCAATCTAGGAATTATTACAACTCAATAATAACTCTGTAACAATCTACAATCGCAAATATTGAATAGAAGCTATTACAACTCAGTAAATACTCCCATTACAAGAACTAACTTTGACATCAAACTAGCACGACGTAATAGCTTGAGTTTTGATCGATTTTCGATCTTCGCCTTTTTATCCTTAAATTTTTGTACCAACTTTAAAAGAATCATTCTATGAAGTGAATGTCATTCAAATAAAATGGAACTTCCACATGATAATTAGGGACATCAAAATACATTTATTAGGAAGTACTGCCTTCGTTTCCTATTGTTTGAACTCGATATGAAAAAATAAATATTTCATTTTACTTGTTCAATTTAAAAAAAAAAAAAAAAAAAACCATTTACCTAAGCTTCTTCATTATAAATACAAATTATGAGAAAACATGGACAATATATATTATAATTTACAACACTCATACCAATATGGTTCAACTAAATGTTAGATTTTCTTTTAATAATGTATTTCACTTGTTCATTATTTACTTGGAATTTTCTTTTTGAAAATTTTCACACTTTGTTAGAATGTAATATTATCACTTTAAACAAGAATTGTGAAATTATTAAGTTTGCAATATTTTATCATTTTTTCTATTTTTTGCAAATATGATCTATTTTTTCAAACTATATTATCAATTACCATAATTTAACTCGCTATAAGTTTTTTTTTTTTGTTTCAATAATTTTCTATGAGTTAGTACAATGAATCATACTAACAAAATTATTTTACTTAATTACAAACGTTTATCAATTTTGTATGTCCCTTTCAATAAAAAGAGAAAATGTTTTGAGTAATTATATTGTTTTTTTTTTGTTTCTTTAGACTGATGATACCTCAAATTACATTAGGAATTAATCTAATTATATCCAGATATTGATTAGCTGTCATATAGTAGTATCTCTAAAATGGAAAATTAAAGAAAATATTGTTTTTCTCATTTTGAAATTAGAAACTAATTAAATTTTTAACCACAAAAAATAATTCAATTAAATTAATAATAATTTCAGTCTCAAACTAAAAACATTAAGAATCTACTCAAACAATCTACATTTTACTTGTACTATCTCTCTTAAACAATCTACATTTTACTTGTACTTCTTTTTCCAATCTTTGTCTTCTTTTATAACTTTTTCATATGTATGTCTTTAGATCATATATTTAAGTTTCATATTATAATTCTTCTAATTCTATGTCAACAAAATTAACAAGAATATAGATATAAACATGTGAAGCGCGAACATATCAATTAATATCATAAAATAAAACAAGCAGACAGAAAGACAAATGGTCAACTTCTCCTTAAAAAATCCCTTTACTTTATAAGCTTTATGGAAAAGCTTGCATGGCCAAATATGCCTCCTTTTTTCCATTAATGTTTAGTTGGTTCAACCTAATATATAAGTTTTTTCAAAAGCAAACATTTTTTTTTATTCAAATTGTAATTCAAATTGTAAGTGAGCATAAGAGATCATCAAACAGATGAAAGCATAAAATAAGACAAGTGGAAAAGAAATAGTTGTGTTCAAGACATAAACAAATGAATAAATAATTAAATGAAAGCATTTCAAAAGATCATGTATTTACATACACAAAATAAAGAAATGGGGTAAAAACTGAAATCAACAATACCATTAATTTTCTTCAACTTGCAATGGGCCAATATCATTCTAAGACAGCAATGGGGATATCCTAGACTATATAATATATCATATTTTGACATATATGACACATATACACAACCTCCCTTTTACATTTTGATGGATTGAGATATTTTTCTACAATTTACAAAGCTGTGTATAGATATATATATGTATATATATATATATTAGTATTTGCTTCTATTCACTGCAGCTGTACTGTATCCGCCGCCTCAGGGGGTGAATTTGCAGCAGCAACAAGAGCTGCTCCAGTGCCTGACCCATCTTCCATGACCCTAAGAATGACGTAAGGGGAAACTTCTTCCCCTAAAATTTCCGCCATCGCTTCATTCAGGTATTCTCTGAATGTGGTGTAACTTGTGTATAAACCACCCTCGATAGCCACAACTGTTCTTCTCATCCGACTTGGCCTATTACTCCTGAATTTTCCACTGGCTATGCCCCCACTCCCATCTCGACCAATCTTCTTCAAGATTCCTACAATACCAGCAGCTGCTAGTCTAGCAGCCCTTCGAGTAATGACATCACATACCTTCACTACAAGCTTCCGGACTTTCACTGGCACATCGGGTAACTGAAAGTCGAGGGGCCCAAGAACCAGACAGTAAGAAAGCAAGCAACACGCCAAGTAGTATTAAACAAGAAGTGGACAAATATCATATGCCACAACCACTAAGTGTAGGATAGGAAGATAAAAAGGGTATACCTCCAGAACTTCTTCTAGGATTTTGGCTACTTCACTCAAGTCAGGTGAATCATCCTCATGCATAGCAGCCATCAACGGTGTTCTGTCATTATTTCCAGTTAAACTAATAAGTACTAAATCGCAGACATCACATAGAAATATTCATAGAAAAAGTGAGAGAAAACATGTTGCACCTCAAGACGAAAGGAATTGCTAGTTTTGAAGATGAAGGTCCGAAATCATCTGATTGCTTAGACATTCTAAGGAGCACTCTCCTGACAATGTCTCCCAAATACATTCCTGATATCATTTTCTCAAAGCCCTGCAGCATAATCCTCAAATATGATGCTTGAAGTGCGTCAAGTCATATAAAATACACCGGGGTTTGCAAGAAATAAAAACTTTACCTGATCATTTGGGTTTGGGCTAGCAACATCCAAGTCGATATCATATGAGGTTCTTGGTAAATGAGATGACCAAAAGTTTCCCCATTCCATATTGACCACCTAATTTACAGAAAGTAGGAAGACATGTAAGCAAACTTTTATAAAAAGAACTAAGCCTAAAAAAAATGTGAACATATGCAAGTAAATATACCATGCTTCCAGACGTTGTTAGAAGACCTTGACACTTAATAATTGCATCTGCCCGCTCCAAATAGCATGCATTAGTGCCAGTCCCAATTATAACCGCAGCAACTGTGTCTTCATCATTATAATGTCCAAGAGCTAGAGTTCCCACAGTGTCATTTATCTGAGGCATAATGCAGCAACAATAAGCTCTAACACCCATTGCACAAGAGCTAAAACTAATCAAGCCTCGATTAAAATTTGAAGGAAAATTCTATGTAAGACGAAGGAGAAAAATATTAATTTCTATATATGCCCATTTTCTTTGTTTTAATGTTCTACAGAGATCAAAAAAGAAGTGTTAGGACGTCTATTGTACAGCTTCACTGAAATAAGGTCTACAAATAACTATCCTATTATGTGGAGAAATACATGACTAAAAGGTTAAAATCTCATATCATACAGCTCTGAGTAACACCTAAAAGTAAAAACAAAGGGGCCTTAAACCATGTAACATGAGCCTAGTGGAAGATAGCAAGAATCCGAAAGTAAGTTTCACAGAGATGAGCAAGGAAATATGTATAAGCAGAAGTTGGGGAGAAGCAAGAAACTGGAAGAAGGAAATGCTCACCAGTGCTGCAACCCGCACATCTAGACCTTTCCTGGAGAGTGCTAGTTGCAGACATTCAGAAACGTCTCTCCCAATCTACAAATAAAGGAACATGAGAACAGAAAAAAAGGTATATTGTAAATTGACAATCCAAAGATATATTGTAAATTGACAATTCCGTATCGATGACCTCAAAAACAAGGGCATGCATATGAGGTTCATAAATCCGTACCACATATTCACAATACTGATAACTATTTCTCACTTGTAATATAAAGGAAATATTGAGACAACTCAGAAAGAAAAAGACAGCTTCTTCAAGCTGTTAGCTTTGCATGGTCGTATCACACAGTTCAAGTAACACGAGCAGTACTAAATTTCCTACCGAAATATCGACAAGCATGCACTGAAAAGGAAAGTGTCACACCCCACAAGATCGATAATTACGACTTTATTCATAAAAGGTAAGTGATAGACATTTACAAACTTTGAACTATATAGAATATAAGAGCAAAGACTCTTGTTAACTAACCGTATCTTCAATTGCAAATCCTTTTGTCCATTTCATCAAAATGCCAGATGAGACGGAAGATTGCTTCACAGGAAATGAAAATGTGAAACCAAGTTCTCTCCTCCTAGGTGAAGTCTGCTCCGAGTCATTACCCTCCTCCTTTTCAATGAAGTCCTTTAGCGATGATGCAATGAAATCAAAGAGATCCTACACATAACAAAAAAGGGTAAAGACTGTTGATCTCTATCAAACCAAATAAAAAAATTATTGTTTGCAGGAAGATAATAAAAAAAATTAGAAGCACAAACTCAGCTACCTCGCTTGTGCTTGTCATTAGGTGCTGCGGAATGGGTTGGCGCTCAATATCTTGTCCAAGAATGGCAGACCTTTGGTCTCCTAAGTGAACTCTCAAAACTCTAAAGTTTGTACCACCAAGGTCCAGAGCATAATATATTCCCTCCTCACTCCTAAAATCATAAGCCCAAAATTAGTTATCAAATAACAAAAATATGATCATTAGAGATAACTAACAAAGTAGCCACCTGTCAGCCAGCATTAAAACTGCAACACAGAGCGAGGAATTCTCCTGTGTTTTACTAACTCAAGTGACATTCAACCAGAAAAGCCTCATTCTTTTCATTTGCATTTGATCTTGAAGAAAATCCATTATAAAGTTTCTCTTTTTAGGACAAGATAAGTAAATCTTTCTCTAGTACTGCATTCTCAACTTCTAAAAGTACATCGCCTCTTATATGTTAGCACCAAAGGAATAAAAAAAAGAACGATAAAAGTTATGTCCAACAAAAGCGGAAGATGATTCGGTAAGAATCCAATGCCTGATTTTCATTATATATGATAAAGGCCAACACGTGCATGAAATAACCAAACAAGTGCACATGCAATCAAAGAAACTAAATAAGAAAAAAAACAAGCAGGAGATGCATGTTAAGATTGAAGTAGTTACTATAGCATTCAAGGCTGTTATATATTGACTATTATGATTGATCAAAATGAATCTAATCTAATACTACCTTTCATCTAATAAAAAATTCTTTGGAGAATCAGAAGTAGCAAAATGATATACATATCTTTATGGCGAACTTACTGATGCTTGTGATACGGATTTTTTACAGAGAATAACATGATTAACAGATTCATTAGATACTTAAGAGTAGTGATATTATTCTAAATTCTGCATATCAGCAGAATTTCGACTTAGCATTACAAAACTTATCGACCAGACTGGTGCTTGACATATCTATGTTAGTAGCAACCCTAATTAACAAAAGGCATTCAATAAACCGGCAACTGCACATCTAGAGTAATGTCCATTTCAGACTACTCAAAAACAAAGAAGGCATTCTCAGTTTCTCTTTTACTTTCTAAATCATGAAGCTTTCTCAAAATTTAACAAAGTAACTACTTGAAATTTTTTCGTGTACAACTTAACAGCAACCAAAAATCTAGAGAAGAAGTCATGAAATCCTATTAGAGAGAAAGTAAAAAAACATTTGCTAGTGACCCAAATTCTATCCGTGATCAAACTAGTTGAACGAAGTAAAGAGTACATTGCATTGTTCCTCGTACTTCACGACCCTAAACACATAATACATCCAAAAAAAAAAAAGCCAAATACAAACACCCCTAATCAACCATAAAGACAAAAGATCCACTACCATATAACACAAAAGCACCATCTTTCACACAAACCCTCTCTCCTTTCAAGGAAAAGAACTTGTAACCCCCCACTCCCACCCCCTCCCACCCCAAAAAACAACATACCAATGCTTTGCTTACATTACCCCTAGCAATACACAATGAGCAAACGCGTGAACAACGAATCAGCAAAAGAAAACAGAACAATCATAAAGAAAAAACAGGAACATGGTGTTCTATATTCATCTAATAACAAGTGAGATAAGCATCCATATATATACCTACATAAACATTCACATGAATTTTCAAAAACGTAACAGATAAGCAATCAAGCACAAATCAAATGAGGCAAGAGAAAAAGAAAAACATGACATGGAACTAAAAAAGTTGCTAGTATTAGTAATAACTTTAATGCAATAGTGTGATTGCATACATACCCATTTGGGAGTTTATCAACATATGTAAGCAACATCTTGAGTTTACTCCCACCTTCAGAAGCAAGTCCGGCATGCATTTCAACAGCCATAGCATCAACTACTTGTTTTAATCTAAAAACAGTAGTATCACATGACTCTTCCAGTTCTTCCAAAACTTTCACCATTTTCTTCCATTTCCTCCTCTTGCTTACCCTCTTACCCACCATAGCTGCTGCTACAATACACGCCGCCATAGCACAACCCACCGCTAACCCAACTCCTAACCTCCCCATACGACACCGTTCCCTTCCTCTGCTTTTCTTCTTTCTACCGTTTCGAGAATGAATCAGTCAAACCATTTTTCTTAAAAACGACAGCGTTTTTTAAACAAAACCCCGTTTTAAAACTCCCTCCTTTTAATAAACCTTCGCTGATTATATCACTAAAACAACGTCGTTTAATGTTCCCTGAGTTATTAAGCGTCGCCGTTTCCTTTTCCCGATAAGCTCACTGTTCTAAAAAAAGAAAAAACTAAAAACACGGCGTACTTTCCGGTAATCAACCACCGTGAATGATGCCGCATTAAATTAGTTGAAACTAGAACTGGAACTGAAACTTACTTCCTCCTCCCCCTTCTCCTCCGGTGTCGCTCCACTGCCGCCGGTAACAGTATGACGTTGGTCTATTGAAATATGGAAGTTTGATAAAAGTGAAATTGTAAGAGAGATTGTTTCCCGGTGAGAGTTATCGCCGGTGATGTCGACCGATATTTTCTCCGGCGACGCCCGGTAACATTTTAGAGAGAGAAAGGGCGGTGGTGTTGCGCTTTTTTGTACTGAGAGAGTGTGTTATTTGTGAAAGCGAAGGTCTGATATTTATAGTGGAAATGAAAAAGACTATTTTACCCTTGATGTATTAATTTTTTTTGATTGTTTTTGAGAAATGGGAAAAAACATTTAACAGATTTTGGAATTTTCTGAGAAAATAGGACACTAAATTGATGAATATTTACGGTTATTGCCATTTAAGTTTGACTGTTTTTAATAATATAGTTAATTGGGATTAACCTTAATTTATAAAACGTAATTTTGGTTCATTATAAAATTTGACTAGTTGTGAAAGAGACTCTTTGTTTTTTTCTTTTCGCTCAATAGTGGACTACTATTTTGACTTGTTTGATTCGGACTTTAATATAATTAAATTTAAATTTATGAAATAATTAATAGTCTGTTTACATTTATGTTTTGAATTTTATAATAGTAATTACTTTATACTATTTATTTATTTTGAATTTTTAAGTTGTTTTTTATATGTTATACAGATCTTTTAAAGTTTTTATGATTTTTTAAAAATAATTTTGAGGAATTTACTTATAATTTTTTTGTTTTTATTTTTAATAGTAGAAAAGAAAGTGATTAGGACTTTTCATATGTTTGATTTGAATATTTGAATATGTTTGAAAAGTAAACTTTGAATAATGGAAATTTGATTGAAATGATCCCAAGTCATTATAAAGGATTAGACATGTGAAAATTTATTTTTTGTATTAATATATAAATAAAGATGGATTTTTCGTATTGTGTGTTCATAAAAAATTATAACTTAATGTATTTAATTATGATTTAAATTTTAAAGAAATAATTTTTTTTAACTTGCATCATGTCACTTATTTGACATATTTATGAATTTAAGAAATACATGTACGTTTATAATTCTGTTTTATTTTATTAATATGTGAAATCGGTCTTTGATTAGTTTTTTTCATTTAAATTTTATTTGACCATTTTACTTATGATTTGTATTCATTTAAGTGTAAATAAAGATGAGTCTTTTTTTTATAATGGGTTAATGAAATTCATAAAAAAGGTTATAACTTTATATATTTAATCATGATTTATGTATGACGTTACGTCACTTACTTTAGATATGTATGAATTTATGAAGCACATATACATTTATAATTTTATTTTATTAATATATGAAATTAGTCTTTAATTATTTTTCTCATTTAAATCTTACTTGACCATTTTACTTTAGATTTTTATTCATTTAAGTGCAAATAAAGATGAGTTTTTTGTAATGAATTAATGGAATTCATTAGAAAATTATTACGTGATATATTTAATCATGATTTACGTATAGCATTACGTCACTTATATGAATTTAAGAAACCATATACATTTATAATCCTATTTTTATTAATATGTGAAATAATTCTTTGATTAGTTTTCTCATTCAATTCTTATTTGACAATTTTACTTTAGATTTTTTATTTCATTTAAGTGTAGATAAAAGTGATATTTTTCGTAATAAATTAATGGAGTTCATTTTAAAATTTATTAATTAATATATTTAATCATTATTTACACATAGCATTACGTCACTTACTTGAGATATTAATGAATTTAAGAAACACGTATCTATTTATAATTCTATTTTATTATTAATATATATGAAACAGGTCGTGATTACTTTTCTCATTTAAACCTTATTTGACCATTTTACTTTTTTTAATTCATTTAATTAATCAATACATACCCCATTATAATTAGTGTATTCTCTTGTAGGTGATCTAACAAATCCAAATAAATAAGGTAGACCAAAATTAAAATAATTCAAATCAACATAAATGCATCGGCTAATAATTCCAAAATTTATGAAAAGGATTTTATAATTTATGATCTTTTATTTTTGAGTAGGTTGCATTTATAACAAAAAAATGTTCTATAATTAATAAATAAAAGGGTATTTTAGTAAATTTACTTGAGGTACCCTTCTAACCCCACAAGTTTTTATGTAGAGAACCAACAAAGTGAGATTCCACTTCATATGAAATATATAAAAAAAAAAGAGGGATTAAATTGTCATTTTTTAAAAAAGTTTTGAACAAAATAGTCATTTTTGAAAGTTATAGGGGTGGGTAGGTAGAGAAGACAGCAAATTCCAGAAGAAATTTTTTTAAAAAAAAATTAAAAAAATAGAAAAAAAGAGAAATAATTATTATGTGGAAAAACGGCGACGTTAGAAGGTGCGGTTACGCTGCGGACCGTACCATAATGACAGTTGTGTTTCGTTAATTCCAGCTAAGCATTAAAAAGGTTTTAATATTTTAAATATTTTTTCTTCCGTTTATTTTTACTTATCATATTTAGACTTGACACACTCATTAAAATAAAATAAAAAAATAATATGACTATTTTACTACATTGTTAGTATTAATTGTTGTTTAGTATTACAACAACAATAATAACAGACCCAGAGAAATTCCACTACATAGGGTATGAATAGGGTAAAGTATACGCGGGTCTTATCATTGCCTAATTGAGATAGAAAGACTGCTTTCGAAATTGATGTTTAGTGTTAGGACTATGTTTAGTGTATTACAACAATAACAATATCATATCCAGCGAAATTCCACTATATAAGGTATAGAAAGGATAAAGTGTACGTAGATTTTACTACTACCTTATGGAGGTAGAGAAGTTGTTTTCGAAATTGATGTTTTGTGTTAGATTTAAAAAAATTATTTGGTAAATAAGTAACTAATGGTAAGAGTGAAATATGAAGGAAAAAACAACTTTGAAACTATTATTTCTTGATATGTGAAAAGTAACAAGAAAAAATGAAAAAATCTATTTTTTGGAAAGGAGTACGATCGTCTCAATTTATATGATTCACTTTTATTTTCAGCCGATTTTCAAAAAGATGACAAGTTTATATATTTGCAGATAATTTAATTTTAAAATGTTTATTTTATCTTTAATGAAATAATTTATGATTATATAATAACTTATGTTCAACTACAAATTTTAATTTTATTTATTTTATATCGAGTAAAACTATGTCATATAAATTGAAACCGAAAAAAAAAATTGTTATTACATTTTTTTAGTAGACAGTACAAAAGACAATAGAGTGCAACCCCATAGCTGTACTATTTTCTCTCTTTCTTATGTCTTCCACACTCTCCTCCACCATATACATGAACCACCAAACATAATTCCAAGAAAAGGAAATGAACAAAAATGTGAAATTTATTAACATTTTTAAAAAATAATGGTAAAAGTTATAAGGAAAAAAGAGGGAAAAATAATTCTTAACAATTTGAAATAAAATAAATTTATCCATTGATTTGAATTTAATTTCAAATATGAGGCAATTATGACTATCCAATCACAATTTATTTTGCAAAACCATGATTTAGCCTACAATTTTATTTTTTTTACTTGCTTAACCCTAGCTTTCGCGAGTTATTCATTCATTTGATAGTAAAAAAACAAGTTCAATGATTTAACAACTTACAGAAGATTAAGTTAATCGTTATTTTCATTTGGTTAATACGTAAAACAATGAAATTAGTTATTTTTTATTGTACTTTGTTGTAATGTAGACATGACTGTAATTTACGTGATGACTTTTGGATAATGTATTATCTAGTTCACTATGAAATTGATAATATTGTATCAAAATTATGATATTTTTGATACTTTTAAAACTTATGAATATAAATCATATTTCATATTATTATTTTTAAAAAAAATAAAATCTGTTTCCAAAAATTTTGGGCAAACACATACTGAAACTACAATCTAAACTTTATTCAAATTTAATTTCCCAAAAATATTTGAAAATTCATAATCAAACGCTAACTTACCTTTTTTTTCAATCAACCTTTTTATTTTGATTTTATATACTATAAGAGGAGAACAAAAATAGAATATTTTGTTCAACGATTGAGTAATAAGTCGTATTCTCTCTTTCCATGCATGTCTTTGTAAAGATCAATAATTTTTATCTTTACAATTCGTGATTATATGTACAAATTCATCTAAATCAAAATAAAAATTATATTTTATTATTATTTTTTATTTTAATTTATGTGACAGTATTTGATTCAATATGAAATTTAAGAAGAAGAAAAAACTTTTAAACATGTAGTGTAAAATCAATTTTACAAAAAATTATGTGGATATAAATCAATTTGATATTGGTCTTGAAGATTATTTATCTTTCTATGAGAAATATATTTGATTTTCTAGAATTTGTGTTCAATTTTAATTTTTGGGGGTGGGGGTGAACATGATAGGCAATGGGATATAATTGAGCTATTTTAATCATTTTAGGTAGGTGTAATCTTTTTGATTAAAAATCATTGGTACTCGAAATCTCAATGATAAAATATACTTTATATAGATAAAAATAAATTATTGAAATTCTATTGATTTTGAGGAGCAAATTTGTTATATTTTCTACAATTGAGGAGAAAAATTGAGTTAGTTCACTAAATAATGACATACTCGAAATCAAATTCAAACAATTAGCAAATTTGTTATATTTCCCATAGTGACATTATTTGTAACTTTCATAGTTCAAAAATTTCTATAAATGTTATAACTACTCTTAGAAATAATAGGCATCATGTAAGCATGATATCATAACTAAGATTTAATCTAGTTAATTTATGAGCTTATTTGGATTAGTTGATATGTTTTAAGTGGTGAAATTAAGTTTATAAATAAGTAGTTACGTGTTTGAATAAAAGTATTGAAACTGATAATAAATAATTGACGTATTTGGTAAAAAGAAGTGTTGATAAGCCAAATGTTATTTAAAATAACTAAAATACATTTTGAAAATACAAATTTAATTAGTATCCTTTTAAAGAAAATGAGAAACAACTTACATAGAAGGAATATGAAGTTACAGGTTTCATTTTGAAAAATTATTTTGAGAATTAAAAAATATTATGGATAAATTCGTAAAAGTTTTGATCAAATTAAAAGTGTTTATAAGTTAGAGTAGACCGATTTTGAGAGTTTACCATATACGCAGATAAGTGAAAAAGTATTTATGAGCCAATTTTGCTTATAAGTTTTAACAAATTAACATCCCCTCTATATATATATATATATCATATTTTATTTTGAATTCAGTAATGTGATAAGTTCTTAGGCAGTAATAAAACATGTGATATAACACTTGTATATTGAATTAACAATATAAAGTTGAGCACTTCTTTTAATATTATTCTCTTAAACAATTTAAAGTAATCTTACCAAAACGTAAATCCATCTTTTTTTATAAAAAAAAAAACTACAATTAATCCATTTATTGGCATGGGGAATAACATACATTACCAAAAAGTATACATAAGATATCTAATTCCAAATTATTGGCATTTCATGAATAATTGAAGTTATCCTCACAACAATACTAACTAAATTTTCTAAAGGAAGTAGTGGTTCATCAGATTGGTTATTGGGATACAACTAAATTAGTTTTTTGGTAGGCATTTTGGATGTGTAACTTGAATTATTAATAAGTGTATTTTTTTTAAATTATTAAGTAATTTATATAATTTTTAAAAAATATAAATTTTTGAAAATGATGAATGTTGTTTTATTTCACTAGCTCAATAAAAAAATAAATTATGTCCAACGAAGTCCTCAAATATCTTATTGTGATTTCTGACTTCTGCGGAAATGTCTTATGAAAAATTATTATATTTTTATGATCCAATACTAAAAACGAGAAAGTAAAACAAAAAGACTATTCATGCATGAATCATGTTCATAAACAAGAGCGGATCTAGCTGGTTATTTTCTCTTATATTCTTAAATATTTTCTTAGTTACTTGTTCTAATTATCGAGTGAATAAAAGATTATTGTTTGAGTAAAAGAGTAGTTTTAAATATTTGGACACCATATGCCCACTAAAAGTTCATTTTAAAAAGTATTACATTCCATACCTATTTTAAATACCCAACATGTATGTATGTCATATTCACATGGTGTATAATATATACTACAATATGATTCAATTATTCTTAAATGTGAATCATATATCTTTGTATATATACTTGACATTATATAATTGTTGTAGATACCACATGTGGGTAAATATTTCCTACCATCTCCAATTATATGAAAACTATCTTCTTCTTCTTATGTAAAAAAAAATAGGAAAAAGAAAAGACACTAGGAGAAAGTGACACATATATATATAAAATAAATATATATTTAAACATTAATTAGATTTGGAACAACTACACGACAAAAGTACCTTAGATAGCTTAGTCATACTTTAAATTATTTAGTTAAAAATTAAGGCATAATACAAAAGGTTATAGTAAAATCTCCAATAATTAAATAGTAGCATAGGTGTTATTAGATAAAGTTAAACCTAATAACATTGTTAATTTGTTTGATTTTTTTAGTTATTGCAACAAAATGTTATTATTGAAAATATATAATATAACTTAACATAAAAATCGATTAAATATCATTTTTTTATTTTGAAAACAAAAAATTACTTTTTCAAACTTCACAATAAAATATGATCAAATACTTATTATAAAGATAATTATTATAAGAAGGTATGACTGTATTAAGATTAGATTTAGAACGTACTCAATACCATTAATATTATTTGTATATATCAAAATGTTCTAATTGAGAAAAAAGAAGAAGAAGGAAAAACAAAAGTAAGAGGAGAAAAATAGAGGAAGAGACAATAATTAATCCACTTTGTTTTATATGTTGAAATTTGTGTATTAATTATATTTTGCCCCTCAATATATAGTTTGGCAATTCGAATATTCGTGTCCTCATTCATTTTCTTAATTTTATTATATAGTATTAAAAAAAAAATGGGGGTGGGGGGGGGGGGGTGACATTTGTGTGGGAAGTGGGGTGGTTCCTCTCATATTCAAATATTTTAGCAATATATATATACACACTTTTGACTTTATTTTGACCAATGAAAACTTCCATCTTAATGTTCTTATTAATCATTTGTTTTTTGATAAGTACAACATTAAGTTAAAAAAAATCTTTTTACATCTCCAGAATCTTTAGATTATGGACAAAGAAAATTCATTCGCTTCGTGAAAAATTTTCAACGATCAATAATTTGAATTTTAATTCCTGCAAATCCGCTTCTATTAAGATTTTTTTTATAACTCTCCTAATTAGTATGTTTATTTAAATACTACATCTTCAAATCCTGAAAAATCTATATCATAAAAAAAAAAAAAGAACAAAATAATTGACTTTCATTATTAACATTTTAATTTATGATTTATCAATAAAAATAAAAGCATCTAGCGGTGAAGAAAAGATAAACGAATCAAAATAAAAGTTATGGTGTAGTGGTGAAACTGCTCCACACTTAATTAGAGGTCTCGAGTTTGAGTCCTGGATATAAAGAAAATCGTACTGGAAGCATCACCCCGAAATGGCCCCTATAATGCGCGATCCGAATTTAGTCGAGACTCCAATACGGACTCCGAACAACGGAAAACCAACCAAAAAAAATAATTAGATCAATGATTAAAAAGAATTAAAAAAATGTTCTATAATATTAGAAAATTTTGGCTTGTTATTGTAGTTGGTTAAATAGTGGAAATAAAGAAAAGAAAAAAAACATGTCATGCATCACAATCATAATCAAACATGTCAAGGTTTAGCATGCTAAAGTATAGTGGTGGGCTTGACCTTTACCAATTAGGTATTACTATTTCTACAAAGTCTATTGGAAATATATTACTTAATTAATAGATTAATTATTATTATTATTATTATTTATTTATTCAATTGTCATAATCAAAACAAGTCATTATCGTAGGATTCTAAGAATAGATTTTGAATATTCTTTTTGAAAGCTTTTCCAAAAGTTTTTGATAGGGATATTAGTAGGGCGGTTAATGCCATGTCCCACTTTCCCCTCCAAAAATATTCTACTACTATCTACCTCATTTTTTAAGAATTAATTTCAAACTCACCTTATTTCCTAGCTACCAACTCTAGGGCTAATACATAAATTAATTATTAAAGAAATTACGTATTATTTTATGTAGAAATTAGTGACGTACGGTTTAGTTATTTATGTATCACTTATTCATACGTTGTCCATCTTATATCCTGCACAAATTATACATAAATTTCCTCGTAACTTGTACATGTATTAGTCATACATATTTCTAAATTACAAATAAGTTATTGTATTAATTTTATACATAGTCCTAACCAACTACCAAACATGGTATTACTTATGCAAGATCTAATACCATATATGGTATTGCTCTATCATATATGTCCTTTATGACCCTAATATAAACCATCGGGGAAACATTTAGCCTCCAAACACCTCTAGAGGACATTCCTCGGTACTTTGTCATATGCCTTTTCAAGATCAATAAACACCATATGTAGGTTCTACTTCCTCTTCCTATACCTCGCCACCAGTCTCCGCACGAGGTAGATGACTTCAGTAGTCGATCGCCTCAACATGAATTCAAATTGATTCTCGGAAATGGACATCATTCTCCTCACTCTCATAATTGTCACTCACTCTCGAACCTTCATAGTGTAGCTTAGCAATCTGATACCCCTATAATTGTTACAATTTTAAATATCACCCTTGTTCTTATATAGTGGAACCATTGTATTGCATCTCCATTCATCGGGCATTTATATCGTCTTAAAGATAGCATTAAACAACCCAGTCAACCACTTCATACCTGCCTTGTCTGCGTTCTTCCAAAATTCCATCGAAATCTCATCGGGCCTGGTCATTCTTCTCCTGCTCATCCAACTAATAACATGAGCAACCTCCTCAACCCTAAAGCACCTTTAGTACCCAAAGTCCCGAAGTCTTTCAGAGTGTGCTAACTCACTCAACACAATGTCTCAGTCCCCTTCTTCGTTTAAGAGTTTGTGAAAATATGTCTGCCATCTGTGCTTAATAGTGGACTCTTCCACCAACACCCTGCCTTCTTCATCCTTGATTGACCTTACTTAATCCAAGTCGCAAGATTTTCTCTCTCTCGCTTTTGCGAGCCTATACAATTTTTTATCCCAACTTTTTCCCCTATCTAAACATACAAGCGTTCGAAAGATGTCGTCTTAACAGTCGTAATCGCTAACTTAGTATTTGTCTTCGTCTTCTTATAGACTTCCTTAAGAATCTGCTTCTCTTTCTCGCTCTCCATTCCACCATCAATCTCCTTGATGACCACCCAAGATACCCCGAGCTCCTCTGTAGTTGCTTCCCTAATGCAGCTAGCTTCCCTATACCACATAGTGTTCACATCCCCGCTACTACACCAGGCCCATATACTAGTCAATTTCTCCCCTATCTCCCGAGAAAGGCAGGAGTCAAGCCACCCCATTTAATCCTCGGTTGGTCATGTACGGTCGTCTTTCTTATATCCCTTTTAATCTTCAAGTCTATCACCAAAAAGTTGTGTTGGGTAGTAAGATTTTCACTCGGAATAACCTTACAATATTTACAAAGGCCTTTATCACTCTTTTTAAGGAGTAAGTAATCTATTTTAGTCTTAGCTATTGTGCTACGAAAGGTAACCAAGTGGTTCTCCCTCTTCGGAAAACACGAGTTAGCAATTACCAAGTCAAAAGCTTTAGCGAAATTCAGAAGCGAAGCTCCCCCTCCATTCCTCTCTCCAAAACCAAAGACAACATGTAAATCATTGAAGCCACTAGAGGTTTCCACGATATTACCATTAAAATCTCCAACAATGGAAATTTTATTGGTATTAGATATACCTCTCTCTACCTCCTTCAAATCCTCCCAAAAGAACTTTTTGACCTCCTTATATAGCCCTACATGAAACGCATATGCACTAATAACGTTCAAATTAAGCCCGCCAACGACTAGCTTAATCTTCATCATCCATTGATCCTCATGATCTCCACCACTCGATCCCTAAGGTCATCGTCAACTAAAATACCGACTCCATTTCTATCCCTCGGGCCTTCTAACTATCATAACTTAAATCTCTCCACATCTTGTGCCTACCTACCCATATGGCTCTTGGACACAAGTTATATTTATCCTACTCTTTTTGAGAATCTTCACTAGCTCTATGGACTTCCCCAACAATAATCCTATGTTCCACAATCCTACTCTCAACTTAAGAGGACATGTGACCCATTTCCCACTTCTACCCCTCATCCCTGACATCAATCGAAGACATGACCCTAGTCAACCATCATTCCCTAAAGCCATTATGGAGATGTAAACTAGACACGATATACACAAAACAAGAAACTACTAAAACTACTGATACTAAAATCAAAGGGAAGCAAACAATAATGTAATGACGCTATGGATCAAGAAACAAATAACTAGGCTTAAAATACATATATGAATACAACCAAACAAGCATTTTCAAGGCTATAACTGTTGGGTTTTAAAGGTATGAATAGGAAGTGAAGGGTTGTGACTCTCTTGAAGGGTTGCGAATTTTATGAAGGGTTGTGCTATTTACGAAAGTTTATGTCTTTTCTAAAGGCTTCGAAAGGTTGTGTTTTTTCTAAAGGGTTGTGACCTTTCTGAAAGGTTGTCTCTTTTCCAAAGAGTTGTGACCTTTCCGATAAGGCACAATTAACACATTTTCATACTATCCTTTGTTGGCTATAAATAGAGAGACTTTCTCTCACTTTTCTGAATCAAATTCTTCCCTTCTTCTGCATACATTTCTTACAAACAAAATCGATCGATCGTGTCTGTGTGTGTGATCTCGTTGCTGTCTTTTTGAGTTCGTTGAAATTATCGAAGTTTGAGGTACCCCTACTTCTTTAATGGTTTAATTCGTTTTATCTTGGGAGGAATTAATCTACAACCTCGGGATATTTGAGGGGATTAAATTTCTTAAAGATAGACAATGGGTTCTGTGGACTCGGATAGTTCTTTTTTATTTTTCTTTTCATCTTTTATTATTTTTGGTTTGCTAATCCGAATACAGGAGATAAATAATAACTATAGTATATCGAAACTACTGCAAAATACACCTAGGACAACAAGAGTCTAAACTTTGTTATAACAATCTGAACAAAAAAATCAAGAATCAACAAGATCAACTCTAGAATCTACAAGGCCACTACAAGCTATCAGGAAAACAAGAAAATGGCAAGCAGCAATGGGCAAGAAATAGACACACAATTAATCAAGAACAAAGCAAGTAGATAAGAAATATGTGATAGGCAATTGAAATAGCAAATAAGTTTCAAGTATGAAATGGAAATATTTAAAAAATAATCTCTAAGTTCATTAAATAAAATAATGAAATGAATTTTTTGAGATTATAGAATCGTGACATTTTTACTGAAATTTATATAGCTTTCAATTTAATTAAGTTTGAATTTTTCGATCTTAGAAGGCTTCACAATTGTTATATTAATTATGTTATCTTTCACAAATAGAATACAAGTAGAAATAGTATATAATGTGAAGATATTTTTGTTGTCTTATACTTTCTTCCAACTACAAATATTCCTAATGTTATATGTAATTTATATGATTGAATAAATGATATCATTTGGTGTCAAAAATGTGATGCCAATAAAAAATTGAATTCCACTTTCCTAATTCATAAGCTTATGTATTTTTATTTTAAATGTTGTAAATAACACTATAGATATTATATATAGGATTTTGTATTCCTATTTTCTTTGATTTTATTTTTTCCTAATGCATCTAGCTTCATTTGGGCTCTTTAGGTAACACTATATAAATCTAAACTATTTCGTAATGTTTTAATAGTTTGAAGAGATGTATTGTTGACTTCGAACATAATTTATAATATTTTTAATGATTCATATTTTTGGTGTTTTAATTTCATATATATTACATTATATGTTGATGTAATCAGTATATTGTCACGATTCATTAGGGTTCATATAGAATTTGGTGTATTTGATGTCTCAGCGGCGGGATTTGATACATGCATCCAATCGAAGTTGCATTTCAGTGCTCCCCTAACATAAAGGTGGGCTTTTTCTAAGTGGGTCGCTTCGCGCAAGATATTGCTTAGGACCAACGGGTCACACGACAGGTGCACGATCTACTTTGCGCGTTCCATCCTTCAGCCCTTCGCCTATCGGCTTGGCAGGCAAGCTACCTTGATCCGTCTTCGGCTTTGATTCGTTATGCTCAAAAGCTCCAACAAGCCCTAAAGTCTCTTGCTGCCTAAAACTTTGCCAAGAGAGCGCTGCTTTACGTTTGATCCTATGTACCCATAGAATGCTATGCGTTCTCCACTTTCGGATCTCACAAAGAGAGAACGTGTTTTTTCCTCTGACTTTCTCTCTCATTCGTGGAGCGAAGAAAGCGGGCTTTGCCCCAACTACCGCTATCCTTGGGAAACCAAAAGAGCTACCGAATTAAAATGTTAATGTATCCTTATGTACTAATTCTCCCCAACCTTCTTCCACCCATCACGTTTTATATGTCGATGAATCTCTTTATATGTTATTGATTTGAATAAATAAAATTAAAATAACCAACATGAGTTGTGGTGCACTGGTGGGACTACTTCACCCTTAATCAAGGTCTCGGTTCGATCCCTGGGTATGGACAGAATCACGTTCGGAGCGCCACCCCCAAATGAGCCATGCACTGCGCAATCTGAATTTAATCAGAACTTTAATACACGCTCCGAACACCGGATATAAAAAAAAAATAAAAAAAATTAAAAATTATGCTTCAATCAAGTTTTGATTGTTAATCTTAATATTTTAAATTTTATCCAATCAGACTTACAAAACAAACCAAGATTGTCATATACAACAATATTGTTTATAAAAAGTATTAGGTGAAATGTGTTGCATTAAAGAGTAACTAAATGAGATTCACCATTACATATTTATACCAAATAAAATTATAGAAAAAAACCGAATGTATCTAATTAATTTTTAATTATTCATCCATGTAGTTACAAATGTTATTCAGTAAAATAAATTAATAAAAATAAACAACGCATAGTCCAAATTTATAAAATATTCGAAAAATAAAGGACAATATATGGATGTGACATTAAAACGGAGAATCTGTTTGGCTGCTAATCTTCCTTAGTGTCGGCATGTTGATAAAAATAAAATAAAATAAAATAATATGAGTCAACTTATTTAACTTGCAATAATACCATATAAAATACTTTTCCCGTTTTAATTTGTTTCATATATTTAATGTGATATAAAGTTTAAAAAGTGATTTTTTGAATTTTATAATATTAAATTAAAAATATAGCAGAGATATTAAAATACCTTTTAATTTTATGATTCGTAGAAAAAAGTACGTCAAAAAGTAAGCATGAGAATTAACTCAAATCGTCAATCATAATTATAATTTAAATACAATTTTTTTTACTTTTCTTATTTATCGATAGTTTGTTTTATACTTTACTTAGATAAGAGAATATGGAGTTAGAGGATTAGAATAAAAGATTAGTAAATAGTTGAATGTTGTACTAATTAATTTTTTTTTAATCAATATCATCAATTGTCATATTAATTGTTGTCACTATTATTTTTTCTCCATTATTTTCTCTTTCGATTTTTTTGTTTACTTAATTCGAGGGTCTGTAAAAAATAATTTTTCTATCTTTAGCAGATAAAAGTAACGTTATGTACACATCATTTTCTTTAAGACCCCACTTCTATTCTCTTCTACGTATAAGCGCAATAACTCCTATAAGCAAAGTCTATTGAAGATATATTAAGGACTTATTTGGTTGAGAATAAGTTATTTCAGAATTAGTTATTTCAATTTCATCTTCAGTGTAGATAAAAATAACACTATAGTTTTAAGACAAATTATTCCACGATTCTATTTTACCTCTCCCTAGGAGTTCCCACCTGCTTTGCGTCTTTGGTGACTCGAACTCATAAACCTTCAAACTGAAAGTGAAGGGTGCTTACCATCCGAGCAACTCCCAAACCTGGAGTAAGTTAATTATTTAATTATTTCTCCAAACTTATATAAACCATACGATTGACACGTGTCATGTTTCTTGCATTGACAGCTCATAGCCAATTCACTTTTTATTATTTCCCATTTTGCCCATTCAGTTGGGGCCCACAGCAGCATTTGTTTCACGTGGCAGAATTATCATCAAGTTGCATCTGAATGGTCACGTGATGATCCACGTCATCATTACGTCAACGGAAAGTGGGACCCACGGGATCACTTTGCCGAAAGCGTTACATGATTTTTTTTTTTTTTTTTTTTGGCTTTTTTTGGACCAATAAAGAGAAAAGCATAAAGGTTTGGGTTTTTTTAACATGTCATCTTGCTTATGATATATAGAATCTTAATAGGTCACTATAAAAAAGTTATATTCCCCTACAAAAATAATGTTATGGAAAATGAGCTAAATAATTAGGATGGGTAAAAATGGAATATATTTATTTGAAATAGCGATAGTACAAAAATTAATAATGTGATAAGGTGCGAGAGGCTGGTCGTGGAAGGCTTGAGGAGGAGTAGAGGTTGACATAATAAGTATTGGAGTATGGTGATTAGGCAGGACATGACACTAATTCAGCTCACCGACAATATGATTCATGATAGGAGGGCTTGGAGGTCGATGATTAGGATAGAAGAGTAGTAGATAGTCGAACATTAATCTTGGATTTTCGTACTCTTAGATTTCTATTTCTATTTGTTGCTTCTTTAGCCTTGGTTATTGTATTTTCGTGTCGTTCTTCATTCTTTGATTTGGTTACTGTATTAATTATCTGATGTTATTCCTATTCCCTTCTCCTTTATTTATAGCAAGACCTTTGTACTTTTGTATTTCCTTTCCATACCTGTTTTTGATATGTTTCACTTGAATCGAAGGTCTATCGGAAACCGTATTAAACTTTCAAAAGTAGAGGCAAGTTGTGTACACACCGCCCTCCGCAGCAGATCCCACTTGTGGGATTATGCTGGGTATGTTGTTATTGTTGTTGTTATATGGACAGTTCAGAGTTTTTTAGCAGATACATGTAAATACATATAGTTAGGCAGATATATTGAATACACGTAGATACACTATATTTTCACTATTATTATGCACATAGATACAATGTACTTCACTTTTATTATGTGTGCGGATAATATGCTCGATAGGTGTTGGAACATAAAAGTTTTCTTAAAAGATATTTTGATAAGAAATTTCATGAATCAATTTGAGCAATCAAAATAGATCGAGCTAAATCGCTACTAAAATCATTTTGTAGGTTTTGTTAATACATTAGGTTAAAGGTTAGCACTGGGATTTTGAAGCTCCCAAGAATATGCTATATAATAAGTCCTCTTAATTGAAAAAATGTTTCCAACAATTTGACCTTTCCCTAATATATATACACACTATTCCTAATTGTTGTCTTTTGAAAATGACTATTCACAATCACTTTCATTGTTAAAACCTTATTTCTGCAATGTGGTCCTATATATTAGTTTGTGTCAAATGATTCAACATGACTCTTTACAAGTTGAATAAAAAAGATAGCTTAAAAATATCTTTTCATTTTTTGTTTTCAAATCTTTAACGTTTAAAAATAAAGATCTCTCGAAAAAATTGACAAAAAACTCAGGGATACATTGAGTTTAGAGATTGAGAAGAACTAGCCTTTCTATTATCAAACAAACCAAGAGCAATTTGCACCCAGAGCTTACCATGATTCGTTGTCAAGTAATAGAGTCGATATGCAAAAATACATCATGCATTTATTGATTTGATGTAAACATCGTGCATAGACAAGTCTTTTCTCCAGAAATTTACTCCCACTGTACACAACAAATTAACATAATTAGTATGACATTAATCACACTGCAACTAACACAAGACAATCTTCTTTACTTTTCAATCTCATTGTTTCCAATGATTAAAATAAAATCAATAAATTTTTCGGGGTTTTTCCAGCTTAATTCACCTCAAGAACATAGAATACAATCTGTAAAAACTGGGTGAAAAAAATGGGGTGCTCGGGGGATGGGGAATTTCGAACTCTACTACCTCTACCTCTTTTCAAACATCTACTGAAAACACAAAATTACTCTTCTGAGTTGTGACTGATTTAACAAGGTTCTCCTCTACATCTTTTGCTCCTATATTTGCATCTTTTATCTATCAACTTTCTTATACATGTACAAGAACATATTCCCTAATCTCTTTTTCGTTGTTGGCCAATCACTGCAACTTGAAATTACCATACAAGTTACAACTGTTTGTAGAAGAGAACGTAAGCTTGATCATGCAGCACCTTGCTTGTGGGGATGGCTGTGACGGACACATCATCGTATCGCAGCCACTTGCCACTTGGATGGCGGGCATCGGCAGTATAATGACCCTTTGAAGGGTCCCTTCCATGATGAGTGATCGTTGCAACTAGTTCATACTTCCTACCCTGTAGCAATTAAATGGAAGTATATGCATTAATATCATCTTTAGGGACAAGGTTTAGATTGATACTATCTACAACAACAATGCCTTAATCCCAAGGAAGTTGAGGTCAGCTGATCATATCGCTCCATTTTAAGCCAATCTCAGACAAATATTATAAAGTTATCTACAGAACAGATTTTCAATTGCAGGTAAATTTACATAGCAAGGCTTATACAATCCTAAACATGTTTGGACACTACAGGTGTTCATAGAAGACTAAAGAGGAGGAGCCTCATCAATAGGCCATAGTAGCTGAATGCTTAACTTTCAACCTCAATGGGCCTCATGACATTTCACCATCAACTGTAACCAAGTAATACAGAATGTTCCAATCTGACACAGATTCCCACGCAAAAAGAAGGAACAAGCCCAAACTACTATTCATAGCATGAATGGAATGACCATCTTTAGAAGCTTAATGGCCCTTTAGAAGCATTCGAGCATACCTTTCAATGGTGAAGGTGAACTTACTAGTGAATAAAACCAAGTAATTTATCAAAATCAATTTAACTGGAATGTAGCTAAATCAAATCCAATGTGATCAGAATGTAAGATTAACGTAACAATCTCAGTGCATAATCAAATTTTCAGGACAGCATGCAACCATGGGAACTAACAGGGCCACATTTATAAGAAGAGATAGATAATCTCACCTCAGTAGGATAGTCAAGCAATTCACGACCAAACACAAGCTCCAAAGGAAAGTGCACCGGTTTGTGCAACTTGGTACTCCCTTCACTTCCGTAGCTAAAGCGCATCAAATGCAACACCATGATATCAGAAAGCTCCAGAATCTTAACAGACTTGCTGGCACTGACTACCTCAGCCTGAGATATGATTAATTGGGAGAATCGTGAGGCATTCTCTAAAATATTCACAAGATTTCCCATCCAAAAGCATAATTATTTTTTATCAGCTATGTTGCTCGGACTCCCCAAAAGTGTTGTTGTACCCGTGTCGGATCCTCCAAAAGTAGTGAACTTTTGGAGGATCCGACATGCATCCCTCGACATTTTTGTAAAGTCCGAGCAACGTAGCTTAACAATAATGTGAAATTGGCCCAGAAGTCTCATAAGCATAATTATTTTCTAGTTGACTTCTTCCAGAAATAGTACGCACTACTCTGTTTTCTTAGTCGAAAGAAAATACATTAATTTTCTTCTTAATTACTCCTTTGGGTGAAAAAAAAAGTATATCTCAGAGTATGATAATCTTGTGTACATAAACGGGTGTACTTGTATACTTAATCATCTACTGGTTCAAAAGTTCACATAACATAATAGAGTACCTTTCCAGCTGCGGACGTTCGATATCCTTCAAGTGCCTCTGGTGCAGAAAACATCCGAAGTGCATCTTCTATTGAGCAAATAGGTTCTGGATAAATGTTAAGGTGGAGCAGAAGAAATGGTTGTACTGTTGCTGAGGCTTTGTTACCTAGTTAAACCAATGAATAAGAGCTATTAGACAAATGGATAAGAGAGTCCTAACAGGAAACAATCTATATGAACAAAAGAGAATAAGGAGCATAGAAGCTCAATACAACAGCCATTTCATTCCGACCAACTGATGAAGGGGGCTAAGCCCTTTACAAATTCAAATTCTTAGCAGGTTCAAGTTTTGCCAAATCCTTTTAAGTTATCTATTAGCCAGCTTAGTGAGAAAAAGGAAATATAAGCCAAATAAGTTGATATAACCACATGAAGGATCTCAGCTTCAGCTGACACAACTCTTCCCATTTATGTCAGATAGTTTCTGTGTAGTCTTCATAATACCTAAGTTAGTATAGATTTGGAAAGATAAAGAATAAATGCTCTAACTGACACAGGCAAAAAATGCCCTCCTTTAAACATGGAGTAATACAATAGAAGAAAATAAGAAGTCCAAATTCTACAAATCCCAAAGTACAGGTGGAATCAATATTCTCTGGATTACAGAATACCAAATTTACTTCAGTGGCTAAAGACAAAAATACCTTTGAATAACCTACCAACTGCTACAGAATTACATTGGGTCCTTTTCCAACACTCACCTTTGATCAATCATCCTAAACAAGGGCTGCCTTTTTTATACTACTGAAATCTTTTATGCATAAACATACAGCAATATGGATCTAGTAAAGCACACATAAACGATTCTTTTACGTTCTGGTACATTCTTGAAAAGTAGCCAGCTATGCCCTAGTTAATACAGGCATATAAGGTAGTGACAGATCAAGATAGATCCAAAAAATATCCTGATATAACTAAGCAAATATAGATATATTCAAACAATATCCTGATATAACTATGCAAATATAAAGGCATTTAGTTTACCTTTAGCCTTCACTACACTCTTCAATTGACCTCCAAAAATTTCACTTAATCTTGATGGAACAAAGCTCTGTGTTCTAGTAACTGCAGTCCTATTCCTTGGGCCAACAGTCTCCCAATCATCATCCTCTTCCTCATCATCTGTTGATGAAACCAGAGAGGAGTTTCTCCCAATACCATCTGGTACTTGACCCTCTAATTTTAGCAATTCATCATGCATCTGATGCATCAGAAAACTGAGGAACTCCTGAACATCTTCCTGCCTGTAAGTAGCAAATCCACCATAACACTAACAAAAATGAAAAACAGGATCTACAGACACTGACACACAAATAAAACCAAGATACTAGTGCATTGCAAAATATAATGCATATTGCTATTGCAAGAAAAGACCGTGTGATAAATAAGAGAAAGTAAAAAAAAAGTAAAGCCAGTGTGAAACAAGATTATAATAGATGCAGTAAATTTAGGACTCTCACATAGCTTAGTTGTGACGGCATGTATAGCTACAAAAGTTGGTAATTGACAATGACGGGAATCTATCAAAATGATGCCTTCCAAAAAATATTGGCTGTGACACCTAAGAACCTATGATACTAGTGCATTGCAAAATATAATGCATATTGCTATTGCAAGAAAAGACGAGATCCAGTTGACAAAAAAGGGGAAGTCTTTGACATTGCTCAGAGCACCAAGGAATAGTCAAGTGATAAACAAGATATAGCGTATATACTGTCACTAACATACCTAGGTCTGCCTGTCAAGCTATTTGCGACATCCGGAGTAAAGTTCTTTAGGACAGATTCAAACATTAAAGGTCGAAATGGCAGCCCAATTTCTGGAACAATTGTTTCCTTTTTCTTCATGCTTGAATCAATGTATATGCCGAAGTCAGAGATGAACTGAACAAAGGCATGCAAAGTTGGATACCCAGCCTGTAATAAGCAAAACAAAAATTTGAAATTTAAGGTTGTTACAGGTTAGCAAAAAAAAAGTTTAATAAGTAGGTTATCACCATACCTCTGTTATATCACGTGTTTTTAGTTCTTGCAGGAGATGAACAAAAGGAGAGCAAGAGAGAAGAGCCTGAAGAGTTGCATTAAGAAAGCATAAGTTCCCCAAGTTGACCAACCCTCGAGGTAACAAACTTCTGAAAACCACAGCACACCCATTTGATGATGCATTCAAAGATGTGTGTCTACCATTCACCAAGTTGTAGTTTTTAAGTTGATTAGTTAAATGAACATCTTGCACACTGCTAGACAATTCAGACACATAAACAGCTGCACACTGCAACAAGCTTGACTTTTCGGACGAATCATAAGCACTTCCGGTATTCACTGTTGGATGTAACACACTCCTATTGTAAGCAGGATTTGTAAAAGTAGAACTATCATGTTCTTTTACAGTATTGCCAGCCGACTTTATGGTTTTCCCTGTATTGCTGTGACCCTCAGTGACATTCTCTCTATGAGCAAGCTCTGATGGCTGAAGTTTCTTAGAAAGATCAAACTCTGTCAATTTTGTGTCAAAAATGCCCACAGATTTTAAAGTTGCAGAATCCAAAGAACCAAACGTGATCCCTACATCAGTTGTTGGCTGGCTTTGCAAAGTTTTAATCTCATCTTCTGTAAATGACCCAAAGATCAACATCTGATGACAAAAAGAGTAGAAAAAAATTTAGGTAAACCAAATACACAAAAACCACAGAACAGATGCAAGAAGCAATGTAACCAGAACACAAATTCTGCTAGTTTACAGGAGATGTACTAATAGCATCTGAGAAATTCATATCAAGTCAGTATCTAATAAACAAACTAGTGGATCCCAAAAAGAAAAAAAAAGGCAGAAGCCAGTAAACTACTAACACAATCTAATCACACAAGTATGGCTTCAAAAGAACTTTAAGTTGGAAATATTGTCGAAATTGAGAAGTTGCTGATTTCGAGAGAGATGTTGCATTGGTAGTTGAGGAATTTTCAGAATAGAAACTAATTGTCACCTAATCTACCGAGAATTTGAAAGACATGAAAGGGGGAAGGAGAATAGAGGGATAGAGAATGGACAAAACAATTTTGCAATCCAGGCTTAACAGTTTGCATAAAAAACGAGAAATGCCTTTCTACACTGTTCACATCCTAATTCCTCCAGAAAACACAAAAACTAAATAACATCAAAAACAAATGTTCATATCTAGAATGAAGATTACCCTGCTACCCAATTCTCAACATTTTTAAACAAGCCTAATTGTCCAAATATATAATGAACTAATGAAGTATTCACCAAATTGTAGAAGATTTGCTCAGAGTTATTTATCCAGTACAATAATAGCTTTTGTCACCTAAAATAATCATAAACCTAATTGATTAAAAAAAAATAAAAAAATCTCCATCTTACAGAAAAACAGAACAGCCATTAAGTTAATCTAAAGTATTATACAATTGGTTGGTTATGTCCATTGTGTATATTCCAGCAGCAAACCAGCTCATTATCACCTATCTTACCAATGCAAGAGCCTGTGTTCATTTTGCTTTGAGAACTTTGCTCTTTATTGAGACATAAGCTAATGAGTAATGGGTTCTTGCAATGTAACTTCACCGGAAAAAGTACACACATGTTCTCCTCTCCTCTAATTAACAGAAGCCTTGTTCTTTGATATTACACAGCTCTGGACGGTTTTCTTTGTCCCAGCTTGGCAAATCATATTCCTGCATAGACTTCTTTATATGTGCATCCTTACTGTTCTCAAGGATTTGATTGAATTGTCTGCCCCACCCCCAAGAGTGCTTATGTCATGGGGGAACTCATGGCCTTTTCTTTAATAAGGTAAAAGTTAATTGATAAGGTACCAAGACAGTACAAAATGGTAAAGAACTCATACAGAAACCAAACAAGTAGCCTACTACACTTTACTTCCTAATGAATCCAAAAAATCCATGTACAGATTCAATAGGGAACTCATGACTAGGAAAATGGCCTTCTTGGGCTATTTTGAAGTACCAGTGCAAAGAAGTCTAAGTTGGTCGGTGAGCCTAGTGACAAGATACAAAAACCAGGGAGAACCATGAATAAAGAGAGAAAAGAAGCTTTCCAATGAACTTATGTCATAGGGGAACTCATGACCTTTTTTTTAAATAAAGTAAAAGTTAATTGATAAGGTACCAAGACAGTACAGAATGGTAAAAAACTGATACAGAGACCAAACAAGCAGCCTACTAATCTTTCCTTCCTAACGAATCCAACAACTCCATTTACTGATTCAATAGGGAACTCATAACTAGGAAAATGGCCCTTTTGGGCTATTCGGAAGGGATAATAAAAAGAAGTCCAAGTTGGTTGGTGAGCCTAGTGATAGAGATTAGAGACAGCAACTGAGGAGAACCATGAATAAAGAAGCTTTCCAATGAACTTACGTCTTTTGCTTTCCTTTTCCCTTTTCACTTTTGGAGGGAGGTTGGCATCACTTCCCTACCAGAATGTATCATATATTAACACATCTCTGTTCCCTGGTCCAAGTTGAATTTTTTTTCTCTTTTTGCTTTTATTTTTTGTTTTGCCCTTTTCTTTTTTATGACAGTGGTGTCCAAACCAACTTGGTGCACATCAACTAATCCACTGGGCAGCCTGCTATAGCACACAAGCAGATGAGTAGTCTCAACCAGTTCACCCTAGATTTTTAAAATTTCCACCATTTCTCTATCAACATGAAGCTATCATACAGAAACCCAGGTCACACAAACAAGACTTTTCCATTAAATCCTCCGCACCTCATTTTTGTTTTTAATTTTTTCTATATTTTGTAGAGGGTTGCCCTAATCAATCCATTTGACAGTCTGCTACAGCTGGGAATTCAAAGCAGGGATATCCATTTCTTTCCTTTTAAGTGAAGTGTTAGCATCATTTTCTAGCTACACAAGATCTCCTACTCAATAACACCAAGCACAACCATATCAAACCCAAAAGAAAATCAGGAAAAAATTGTCTTTTTCTATCTTCCTTCTATGAGTTTACATCATTCTCCTAGCTACTCAAACGCCACAAAACTACAGCACAGAACCCATCAAACAGAAGTTAAGGTTTATAATCATTGTACTAAAATTTCCCAATTCCAGAAAAGCCCTGCAAAAGGGTTGGAAAATCACACAGCAAAAATGTAGGGTTTTGAGTACCTTTTGATCATTCATCTTGGAAGACTGGACAACTCCTTCAAAGTAAGCCCATAGTTGATGCAATCAGAGACGCAAGTAATCCGTATTGAGGATTGAATCTGGTGAAGCAGAGACATGCAAAATGAGTAGAACTGAGCAAAACAACAATTTCAGACATGAAAATACAGAGAAAACAGTAATGAAGCTCACACAGAGAGAGGGGGTGGGGGGTTTAATGGGGGTGGCGGGAGCTTTTAGGGTTTGGCCCTCCCAGGAAGACAGTGGAGGGGGTAGAGTGAGGGGGTGGGGGTGAGGGTGAGGGGTTGTAAGAGATGCAAATTTTTGCAAAGGTTTTTGAGGAAAAAAGGGAAAATGACAGAAGGGAGTGAAGAGGTATATAAAAATGATTGGGGTTAAAAGAGTGCATTTTTTGTAAGTTGGAATAAGAATATACCTTAGGTGAAAAAAATAAAAATGCACTGAATACAAGTTACCTCTCGCTAGCAATATGTATTGGTAAGTTGGAATAAGAACATGTCGGTAATTAAAAAAATTAAAAAAATAATTATACCTGTAGCAACGTGTGTGTATCACCGCGACTACTTGAAATTGGATCTTGATTCTACTTCAGTACAAGAAATGCACGAAAGTACAGAAAAAAATGAGTTCGAAAAGGTACTTGTGTCTTGAATAAATAAAATTGATAGATGGAGAAAGTTGATTGTTGAAGTATTGAAAGAGGAATGAAAATTTAATGGAGTATTTCAAACAATCAAGATGTTGTATAAATAGAGTTGTGTGCACCCAGTAATGACTTGGCAGTGCGTACCTATCAACATTTACAAGAAACGTGACTGTCAGACACTTATAAGGAATGTGATTGTGAGCGACTTACCAAGAACGTGCCTCTAAGCAACTTGCCAAGAACTTGACTCTGAGCAACTTACCAAGAACGTGACTCTGAGCAACTTACCAAGAACGTGACCGTCAACAACTTGTCGCTTCACTAGGCCACTTTCACGTGAATTCAAATTCAAAAGTTATGAACTTTTTTCCAATAAATTTTGTTAGTTGTCTCACGTGATAACCAAGATTAATTCTTTTAAAAAAATTTGTCTATAGTGACTTGGAGGTGCGTAACTGTCAGCGACTTACAAAGAGTGTAGCTATCAGCGACTTACAAAGAGCGTGCCTGCTAACGACTTATCGCTTCACTAGGCAGCTTTCACGTTAATTCATATTCAGAAGTTGTGAGCTTGTTCCCAATAAAATTTGTTAGTTTTCCACGTGACAACCTAGATTCATTAAAAAAAAATTATCTACTAGTAAAATATTTTCACGTGAAATCAAATTCAGAAGTTGTGAGCTTGTTTATAATAAAGCTTGTTAGTTTTTCACGTGAATTTGAATTCAAAAGTTGTGAGCTTATTCCCATAAATCTTGTTAGTTTTTGCATGTGAATCGAATTCAGAAGTTGTGAGCTTGTTCTCAGAAAACTTGTTAGTTTTTTCACGTGAAAACCTAGATTCTTTAAAAAATAATAATGTCTACTAGTAAAATATTTTCACGTGAATTTGAATTCAGAAGTTGTAAACTTGTTCCCAATAAAGCTTGTTCTCAATAAAGCTTGTTAGTTTTTCACGTGAATTCGAATTTAGAAGTTGTGAGCTTGTTCCCAATAAAGCTTGTTAGTTTTTTACATGAATTCAAATTCAGAAGTTGTGAGCTTTTTCCAATAAAACTTGTTAGTTTTTTTCACATGAAAACCTACATTCTTAAAAAAAAAAGAAAAGGAGAAAAATCTATAGTGACTAGGAAGTGTTTAATTGTTAGAGAGCATGGCTACCACGACTTACAAGGAGTGTGACTGCTAGCGACATATCGCTACACTAGGCAACTTTCATGTTAATTTAAATTCAGAAGTTGTGAGCTTGTTCCAAATAAAATTTGTTAGTTTTTTCATGTGAAAACCTAGTATCTTCAAAGAAAAATTGTGTATTAGTAAAATATTTTCATGTGAACCGAATCCAAAAGTTGTGAGCTTGTTACCAATAAAACTTGTCATTGTTTCACATGAATTAGAAGAAGTTGTGAGCTTGTTCCCATAAAAATTGTTAGTTTTTGCAGGTGAAAACCTAGATTCTCTTATTAAAAAATAGTCGATAATTTCTTGGAAGTGCGTAACAGTCAGCGACTTACAAGGAGCATTACATCCAATAACTTACAAGGAGCATGACTGCTAGCGACTTGTCGCTTCACTAGTCAACTTTCACGTGAATTAGAATTCAGAAGTTGTGAGTTGGTTCCCAATAAAATTTGTTAGTTTTTTTCATGTGAAACCTAGAATTTTTTTAATTTTTTTTGTCTATTAGTAAAATATTTTCGTTTGAATTCGAATTTAGAAATTGTGAACTTGTTCGCAATAAAGCTTGTTAGATTTTGTACGTGAATTAGAATTCAGAAGTTGTGAGTTTGTTCCCAATAAAACTTGTTAGTTTTTTTAACGTGAAAACCTAGAATCTTTAAAAAAATTTGTCTACTAGTAAAATATTTTCATGTGAATTCAAATTCAGAAGTTGTGAGCTTGTTCCCAATAAAGTTTGTTAGTTTTTCATGTGAATTCGAATTTAAAAGTTGTGAGCTTGTTACCAATAAAGCTTGTTATTTTGTTCACATGAATTTAAATTCAAATGTCGTGAGCTTGTTCCCAATAAAACTTGTTAGTTTTTGCACGTGACAACTTAGATTCTTTAAGAAAAATTATCTAAAATGACTTAGCAGTGCGTAACTATATCGACTTACAAGGAGCATGGCTGTCAGCGAATTACAGGGAGTGTGACTGCTAGCGAATTATTGTTTCATTAGGCAGCTTTCACGTTAATTTGAATTCAGAAGTTTTGACCTTGTTCCCGATAAAATTTGTTAGTTTTTTCATGTGAAAATCTAGATTCTTCTAATAAAATTGTGTATTAGTAAAATATTTTTACGTGAATTCGAATTCAGAAGGTGTGAGCTTGTTACCAATAAAACTTGTAATTTTTTCATACAAATTTAAATTTAGAAGTTGTGAGCTTGTTCCCCATAAAACTTGTTAGTTTTTGCAGGTGAGAACCTAGAGTCTTTAAAAATAATTTATCCATAGTGATTGGAAGTGCCTGTCACGTGAATTCGAATTCAGAAGTTGTGAGCTTGCTCCCAATAAAATTTGTTAGTTTTTTCACGTGAAACCTAGATTCTTTTAAAAAATAATTTTCTATTAGTAAAATATATTCACGGGAATTTGAATTTAGAAGTTGTGAGCTTGTTATGTTTGGCACGTGAACTCAAATTCAAAAGTTGTGAGCTCCCACTCAACAATAGTGCATGAATTGAATATTTATTTGACTTTTTTGTGCTTTTCTATAACTAGGAGGGAAATTGTGCTTTCATTTGATTATTTTGCGAGCCATCTTGATATTCATATCTGGATCTTCATAATATATGATATCAATGAAGTCACAATCAAGTCACTATCAAATTGAAATGATTCTCCTTATGGTTATTAGTCGAGCACATATGCGGCTCAATCATTTTTCCCTGCCTTCCACATATCACTTAAAATCTCTCTATAGTGAATCATCCAATCACATTCCAACATATGGAGCTTGCAAATAATGCTCCAACTTTTATCCTTGGACTGATCACAAAGAAACACCTTTTTTTTGCTAGATTATATACTCTCACAACAAATTTCATTTATTTTTTGTTTATACATAGCATACCTGGTTGCATATTAAAAAAAAATAGTAAGCGATATAAGACGAACTAAAATCAATACTTCAACAAATTTAAGATTGCAACAATCTAACTTGATTGGATAAATTCGAGATTATTGAGATTCTAGAGGTGTAATTTGGTCAGAATCATCATCTCTCATGTAGAAAACATCTTTTGTGCTTTCTTCAGTGTAGTCCAAATATGAAATCATAGTGAAAGAATAATTAACGCTAAGATCACCAATGGGTGCACCATCTCCATTAACATCGTCGTCATCATCAGACGTTTAGTCATTGCATATGGATCAATGTTCTAAAGATTCATTATTATCCAACTCACCTAGTCGATCATCGCTCATATCATTGTTGTTCACAATTTGAGTGAGCTATAAAATCATCCCACCTATAAAATATTTAAAAAGATGAATATATTGTGTATAAAAATTATTACTTAATTTAATAGGAAAAGTACCATTTCATTTATCTATCAATTGATTCTAATGAAAAATGACATTGTCTATCGTTCCAATTCAAACTACGCAAGTGCATCGAATATTTCTAGATCCCCTCGTATCGTAAGTATGCACACTCTAGACCAAATCATGATGTTGTGATTGTCTCCCAATTCCTGTCACTATTTGTTGTGGGACTGCACTCCTTGAAGAACCAATATTTAAACTTGGCAAATATGTAGTATCTTGATGATCAACTCATTGTCGGTGGGCAACGCTCAATTGATGCATACATGTTAAACATTATTACATTAATTTGATTAGCAAAAATTTCAACACTAAGAAGAAATAAACCCAAAGAGTGACCATTCCAATTACATGGCTCACCACATATTACAAGCCATTAAAAGTAAAGAACATTGGATATCATCCACTTACTATATTTTTCGAATCACTTATACTCATTTTATTTCTTAATAAGCATTGCAAATACTCATATTTAGAGGATACGAGAATATTTGCATCATTACAAGGCGTTGATGATTACCTATAGAACCAGCTTCATGTACAATATTACCACCCCAACAAGAACACAAAAACATAAAATAACCAAAAAATTAAATTTTCTTATGATGAAAATGAATGAATCTATACATTTATATATATGACAATTAACAATCATTTTTTTAATTAGCTAGTCATTTACCTCAAAGCGACTTGTTTAAACAAAAAATAAAATAATAAAGGCAAGTCACTCAAGCTCCAGCAACACACTTAATAAATAAATAAATTTTAAAATACGTCACTTAAATTATATACTCTCATAACAAATTTCATTTATTTTTTTGTTTATACATAACATACCTAGTTGCATATTAAAAAAAACAGTAAGCGATATAAGAGAACTAAAATCAGTACTTCAAAAAATTTAAGATTGCAACAATCTAACTTGATTGGATAAATTCGAGATTATTGAGAATCTAGAATGCAATTCAGTCAGAATCATCATCTCTCATGTAGAAAACATCTTTTGTGCTTTCTTCAGTGTAGTCCAAATATGAAATCATAGTAAAAGAATAATTAACGCTAAGATCACCAAGGGGTGCACCATCTCCATTAACATCGTCATCATCATCAGACGTTTAGTCATTTCCCGTGGATTCATGTTCTAAAGGTTCATTATTATCCAACTCACCTAGTCGATCATCGCTTATATCATTGTTGTTCACAATTTCAGTGAGCTATAAAATCATCCCACCTATAAATTTGTGTGAGCTCATTGTTGTTCAAAATCATCCCACCTATAAATTATAAAAATATGAATATATTGTGTATAAACATTATTACTTAATTTAATAGGAAAAAGTATCATTTCATTTATCTATCAATTGACTATAATGAAAAAATGACATTGTCTATTATTTGAATTCAAACTACGCAAGTGCATGGAACATTGCTAGATCCCCTCGTATTGTAAGTATGCACACTAGCTCAAATCCTGATGTTGTGATTGTGTCACGACCCAGGGGTACACCCTAGATGTAACACGGCGTACTTGACCCCGAAGGGGTCTTATACAAGCCCTTAGCATATCATAACATAAGATAATAGAAAAGTAAGAAAATTTTAAAAAGTTTATCCGTACAATCGAAGTCTTTATAAAACGCAAGCGGAAGTCTTACTACACTTTGTCTCAAACCATCTATGACCATCAAAACTAAAACTTTGGGACGCAGCCCATACAAAAGCTCTAATCATAAAATGAAATGTAAAGGACATGGTGGTCAAGCCCTCGAATACTATGAGGATTCACCATAACTTCTCTTCTTGATCTACTATGAACCTAGCCACGAGGATGGAAGTCAACATCGCCAAACCCTACACTTTATGAAAAATGTAGAAGATATGGGTTAGTACAAAAATGCACTAAGTATGATAGACATGCACAAAATCATGCTAAAAAGGACATTTTAGATGAAAACCATGCATTTGAAAAGTTTGAGAATCATCATGTACTTTTAGTGTAAAAACATAAGTCACAAGCATATTCATCATGTAAATCATTATAACATAATAGAACCATCACTTAGGCAACCCTAAGTTATACTTGTGCAATGTATGAATGACATCCCATAAAACCACTCATGTTAAGTATCCCTTTGAGGCCACCATAGTCATGTTCACCATTCTTTGATCCCATCTTTAGTTAATACTCATAGACAAGGAACATTCACATTTAATAAGTCATATCAAGGAAAGCAACTCATATTTACAATCCAAGTTAAGCATTCATCATTACATTTAGCCTTTATGTCATTATTCTCATTAGCATCATTATAAGCACATTCATTTCATTAGACATTATGACATTTGAGGAACACACCATAGCCACTCTCAAAGCCTACTCGTGCAATGCATGAATGGCATCCCATACTACCACCCACACTTCATATAACCTCTTGAGTAACCATAACACATAACTCACATGATGGGAATAAGCCCTAACTGACATAGACCATGTGAGCAAATCATGGAATTCGGTGTCATGTCCCACACCGAAAATAGTTGGTCTACTTGCCTAAGGTAGAACCGGTAATTTAGCTTAGGTGGATCCACTAGCTAATAACCTATGTGGGCACATAGTTATGGGATAAGGAAGGTGTTACTAGAAACCCGGCCTAACATGGGGAGAGCTTCCACCTTACGATATCCACTCAGTGCTAAACATTAAATTCTCATAGAGTAGTTCATTCTCTTTTAACATTATTACACATGAGAGGGATGCCATTGGCCTACCAACCCAAGGTACATTATTACACACATGAAAGGGTGCCATTAGCCTACCGATTCAAGGTGCATTATTAAACACATGAAAGGGTGCCATAAGCCTGTCGATTCAAGGTACATTATTAGGATAGCTCATTGAATCCTCATGAAAGGGCTACCATTTGGTCTACCGATTCAAGGTTCATCATTGTAGTAGTTCATAGACTCATCATGAAAGGGCTACCATTGGTCTATCGATTCAAGACAAAGCCTAGAATACTTCATTAATCATTTATGAAAGGGATGCCATTGCCTACCGATTCAAGGTTCAGTAAGTCAAGATACCTTTAGTTACACAAGAAGAGGATGCCCTAAGCCTACCAATTCAAGGTACATCAATCAAGATCACTTTAAATTACACATGAAGAGGATTCCCTAAGCCTACCAATTCATGGTACATTATACTTTGAGAAAACCCTTTACAACATGTCATCATCATTCGTAAGTGTATAATTGAGAATAGTCTTTCAATCAACACATCATCATTATCATAATCATAGCAAATTTCATTCTCAAGGTATTCATAAAGCATGTACATAAACATCAAGATCATACATAATTCTCTTAATTGCCCTTCAAGGACCATAGATCACATTCAATCAACACACCTAGAATTACTACATTAGGCATGGATAATAACATGATTCAAGTAATTAAATTACTACAAGAACAATTCCATAATATTCATCTTACTACAATTCACCCACATCACAAAGTCATAAATTAGAGTTATGGGGAATTCATGAGAGATTTTATCATAAAACAACAATTCATTCATAATATATGATAATTAAATCATTGAAAACGTTTTTAGGAAGAATCCATGACTTGGAGAGAAAACCCTAGGTTTTGGAGAATTTCCTTCTTTGAAATAGAAAGTTTGAGGACTCCATGGAAGAAAGCTTTCCATGAATCAAGACTACCATACCTTAGGTGAAGAATTTCCACGAACTTGAGAAGAAAATGCTGCTCCTTCAACCCTAGTCTTCACCTTCTTCTTCTTCTTCTTCCTTGAAACTCTAAAGAGAGAATTATTTGGGAAAAATTGGTTATGATTTTGGGTTTTGGGATTTATGAGGTGTATGGGTTAGTTAATGACTTAAAGACTCTTAAATAGGTGAATTAACACTATACAAGACGACTCCACTGAATAAAAACTACAAAGAAAATTACCTAAAGACCCTAAGCCTTGGCCGAATTTGGACAGATTGCAGGCATTACCCACGACCCATGACCTACGGACTGTGGGTGGGACCACGGCCCGTTCTGGTTGGGCGTGGTTCATGGTCTGTGGCTTGTTGAGTGAGGGCTTGAGCTACGAAGCTCACCCACGAGGCGTGGATGGAGCGTAGGTCCCATCCGTAGGTCACCTTTTTGGGCAGTTTTGGGGTTAGGCTTTAGGGTCCTCCTTAAGGACCCTTGGTTGGTCCTTGGGGAGTCGTACCTTGACGTTTAACCCCTAAACCCTTCATTCTAAGTTCGTGAAGCAAGTTTTACGACTCTAACACTTACGATAAGCTCTAGTTAAGCCTACCAACTTCCGGGGTGTTACAGATTGTCTTCTAGTTCCTGCCACTATTTGTTGTGGGACTGCACTTCTTGAAGAACCAATATTTAAACTTGGCAAATATGTAGTATCTTGATGATCAACTCATTGTCGATGGGTTCTTGAACGATAGGACAACACTCAATTGACACATACATGTTAAGCATCATTACATTAATTTGATTAGCAAAAATTTCAAAACCAAAAAGAAATAAAGCCAAAGAACATGGCTCACCACATATTAGAAGCCCATTAAAAATGAAGAACATTGGATATCATCCAATAATAATTACTACCTTTTGGGAATCACTTATACTCATTTTATTTCTTAATAAGCATTGCAAACACTCATATTTAGAGGATACGAGAACATTTGCATCATTACAAGACGTCAATTATATTTTTTAGAACCAACTTCATGCAAAATATTACCATCCCAACAAGAACACAAAAAGATAAAATAACTAAAAAATTGAATTTTCTTATGATGAAAATGAATGAATCTATACATTAAATATATGATAATTAACAACCATTTTTTTTAATTAGCTAGTCATTTACCTCAAAGCGACTTGTTTAAACAAAAAACAAAATAATAAAGGCAAGTCACTCAAGCTCCAGCAACACACTTAGTAAATAAATAAATTTTAAAATACGCCACTTAAAGCCCAAAGATAATGGATAAACTGTCATTTGACCATCCGCTATAAATTAGTACAAGTCGCTCAAAGTCCAACCACTTGTCCGTTTTGATTAAATGAGAAAATAAATAACCCTTTATGCATTTTAGTTAGGAAAAGTATAGTACAAGGGGTTATTCATGCCCCTTCCCAAATAAACATTACAATTCACAATATCACAATATAATTTGAAAATTTAAACAATCTATTTTTTTAAAATAATTTATTCTCACGAAAGGAATCAGTAAGGTTTGAAACTAGCCGTTAGAATATGTTTCACCCTATTTGCGCCGCAACACCTTTATAACGTTCAAAAAAAGGGGAAATTTTCTATATAGTGTTGTCACAATCTCTTCATCTTCTTCATCAAAATCTCTCTCAACCCTTTTTCTCTTCTGTAAAAACCCAAGAAGAATAAAGGGTCTACTTCAAAAATCCTCTCTTTTCTTGTTATTTTGATCTTCAAAAATCAAATCTTGATGGCGACAATGAACAGTGGAAACAACAGCAATACTCCTGCAACTGCTGCTCCAGTTATGCCTTCACCAAAACAGACGCAGACTACTGTAAAGACTGTTGATACTCAGTCTGTTCTTAAAAGGTGTCTTTTTTTTTACTCAAATCTTTGAATTTTGATGTTTATGGTTGTTGGGTGTGTTTATAATTTGATTTGGGGGTTTGAAATTTTGTTTTCTTGATATGGGTTTTTGATCTGTTTGTGGATTGGATCATCTAACTCTTCTCGTGAAATCTTGGGTTCTGGGTTATGGGTTTCTTGATCTGGGGTTTTGAGATGGTTTTATTAGGGTTGTAGATCTTCAATTTGATTTTCAAGATTGTTCTGATGATTTCTCAAAATGATGAAATTTTAGGTGTTTTCTCATATGGGTATGTGCTCAAATTGATTTTAGTGCTTATGCAAGATCATTTCTATACGAGTTTCAAATTATATCTACACATTTGTTTGCTATGTATAAGTTTTTAGGTGTTATATAGTCATCTGGATATATTTTTGTGTGATATCTTTGTGCTTATGGATTATTAGGTTTTGGGAATGTTTAGATTTCACTATATTCACAAATCTGATTACGGTTTTTTTGTTTTGTTGTATTATTAGGTTGCAATCTGAGTTGATGGCTCTAATGGTAAGGAATCATAGAAATCTCTATACTTTTCATTTCTATTTCTGTGAGAAATTTTCTTCAACTTTAAAGTTGTTTTCATTATGTTTTAGATGAGTGGTGACTCTGGAATATCTGCATTTCCTGAAGAAGACAACATTTTCTGCTGGAAAGGGACAATAACTGGTAGCAAAGATACAGTTTTTGAAGGAACAGAATACAAGCTCTCTCTTTCATTTCCTGCTGATTACCCTTTTAAACCACCAAAGGTCAAATTCGAGACCGGTTGCTTTCATCCCAATGTTGATGTGTATGGCAACATATGCTTAGACATTCTTCAGGTAACTGTCCCATCTGAGTCTTGTTCAAACTGCTTGGATGATAAGTCTCTCTATCTGCTTGAATGTGTTAATGGTCTAGTATTGTAGTTGGTATGGTTTAACATCTTTATAACATCAGATCTGATCTGTGGAATACCATGTTATAGGATAAGTGGTCATCTGCTTATGATGTGAGGACTATACTCATTTCAATTCAGAGTTTGCTTGGAGGTAAATACTATAAGCAATTTGTTATCGTTGCATTTGCCGATTTGATCTTTATATATTCTTAACCATTTTCTAATCATCTTCTTGTAATGTTGTACCAGAGCCAAACATAAGCTCACCTCTAAACACTCAAGCTGCTGCTCTTTGGTGCAATCAAGAAGGTAAATCCTTAAGAGAAGTAAATTGAAATTATGTGTATATCGACTTAGTGCGACTGTTTTTAACGAGTCTTTTTGCCTCTTTTTTTCTTTCTTTGAGCAGAATACAGGAAGATGGTTGAGAAGCTATACAAGCCTAGTGTGTAGTTAGGTGTTAGTGTAGAATTGTTATTCTTTTTTCATATGGATGGAAACAAATGTAGTTGGAATTGTTTTAGTTGCTATTTCCTGTTGTTTGGAGAATCCTCTCTTCATATGTATGAGAAAGAGGAAAGGGATGTTGTGTACTCTCACAATAATATGAGAATATAGAGCACTTCTATTTTTCTTTAAATCTTTTGTGTCTCAAATTCCTTGGTGATATCTGAAATCATATCAAAATGCTGAGAAAGGAGACTTTACAGTGTCTGTTTATGAGTTGCCATTACCAAATTTATTTTGGGAGACATCCTCTCAGTTTCCAAAAAATAATGTATGGGACAGTTGGTAGGCTCTTCTCACCTTGGTTTAAACCAAGTTGTGTTCTCAAACCAAGGCAAGCCAAGGTGCGACTTTGCAGGAAGATGCCGTTGTCTATGGCCAAAGATCGACATGAGAAGCTCATGTTTTGGATATGACACATCTTTTGCTTACCGAGGATATGGAGGTAAGTCAAATGCTTGTAGTATTAATGTTGCTACGTTGGTTGGTGTTATGGTTCTTGCATGTTCTGCAGTGCTTCTTCTGTTATGGTTCTTGCATGTTCTGCAGTGCTTCTTCTTATTAATGTCATGTGTTCTTCACTGTCAATTTTCCTTTTTATCAGATGCTTGTTGAAAATCTTTCGAAAGCAATCTGTTTTACCTCTAAGATATGTTGTTGGATGACAAATCATGATATTTCTATGCCACTTGGAAATAATAAATTCAGCAGTAAGCAAGTGTGGGTTCTGAAATAATATACTACTAGTACATGCCCGCGCTAGTTAGAAATTCTCCTTTAAAATTGATTAGAATAGAACCTTTCTTGTATTTTAATGTTATATAGTATTTTTATATAAATCTAATTTTAGGAGCATGTATTCAATTGTATTTTACAAAATTACAAATCAAGGGGTCGGGGGTTGGGGGGTGCTTCGGGGCAGGGTGGGATGGGGGTGCCTCGAGGCGGGCGGCCTCAAGGCGGGGTGCCTCGAGGCTGGGGGGTGCTTAAGGGGGGGGGGT
>JAJONR010003243.1:0-68296 GCA_029582245.1 Solanum etuberosum | reverse complement strand
TATATACACACACACATGATATAATAAGAATTATATATCGAACTTAAGTGTTCTGCAAAACCTTTTTATTTAACTAAAATAAAGGAGGTTTAGCCAATTTAATTTTAGTAGATTTGGCTCGAATACAAATGGTTTTTGGCACGTTTAATGGTCATTCAAGATAGGTTATAACTTACTATTCTTTAGAATTAGCATGGGTGTACACTTTTCATGTAATGCATGTTAATGTAAGGAGGAATATTGGGTTGATATAGTTATTGAGATGATTTGATGTTGTGATTGATAATACTCAAACTATCCACAAAAACTATTAACAGAATAAGTGATCGTTGTCAATAAAAATACCCAACTAAGAGTCAGGGTCGACTCCCACAGGGAGTGATATAGTGCAAGGAATTCTATCAAAAAATTAAGGTTGTAAATAAATTCATTTCCAGCAAGTAAGAACAATGGGTCGATGATTCCACCAAATTTAGGAAAGGGTTTTGTTATCAAGAGTAACAATTAAACTATAACTATAGAGATTCAAATAATTAGAAAGTAATCTAGAGGTGCAGAGATTAAAATTGATGTCATATAGGGGTAATTTTGTTGCTCCATAATGCTAAATAATCATGGATAGGGTGAGTCATCTTCAATGACACTAATTTTCTTTCAATCTCATAATATCGATTCATTGAATCTCCTTTAGGACTAATCTATGTGAATTAAAATTCAACCCACTACCTTACGGAATCTCTCTTTCAAGCAGATTTAGGGCAACATAGATTCAACCCATACTTCTCTTTCAAGCAACTCATGTACATTGAACCTAAATTGTTTGCATTAGACCAATTACACACTTCAATCAATCTCTTTCAAGCATCAATCGAAGATCTAAACTAGGATTAAGTTTGCAACCTTAGCCCATAAATCCATGCTAATTAGTACAAATCGATGAAAGAACAACAATAAAACAGAGCAAAACACAATACCCACTACATTAAATCACAGCCAATCCGATAAATGCACTCCTAGAGTTGGGGTTGTAACCACCCATAAGAAAAAGTAAAGAAATTATACCTATCATGCAGGCAACCATGGATGAAATGAAATTAAGCAATTATAATCAAAACCCACTCTGATTTCAACTTCGAATTGTCAGATTCAAGAGCTAATTTAAAAACCCAAAAATTAAAGATATTCTTCATAAGGTAAAATATTTCTCACTCTGAAAAGAAAAACTCTCAACTAATGACTTACTAAAAATGTGCTTCTAAAAGATCTCTTAAAATCTCTCCTTTGGGTTATTTATAGTTTCATAAAATTGGGCCCAAATTCACTGTGTGACCACTTCGGTGACATTAGTCGGGCTCGCTAAGCTAATTCAGGGGATTGTCGTTTGCTTCTTAGCTCGCCTTTCTCTTGCTTTAGGCTTCAGGTGTTTGAACCTCAGTCGGCTAACTCTTCTTAGTCGGCCTTTCACATTTGGTGGATTGCCGAATACTACATTTATTCGCCCTTTAAGCCTTTAGTTTTCCTTCAAGTCCTGTCACCTTCGGTGATGGTCAACATGTTTGCCCTTTGCATTCGTCAAGTCACCGTTTCTATTTAAGTTCGCCGATCAGCCTGAATTTATTCAAGTATTGAACACTATCATTTTGGGCCAGGTCGTGCCAATTTAGCGATCCGCCCTTCTTGTTAGGCGATCAACAATATGGAGTTTACACTTCTTTCCATGTTTTTGGCCTTTCTTCCAAGTTTTCATTCTTTCCTTGTCCCTTCGCCTTTATAGCTGCAAATCCTAAAAATATCACTAGAGAAAGACAAAATTAAGGTGGTGATCCGGGCAGTTTCCCTCTCGACGATGAAGCTTATCCCCCATCGTCTCACTAGCCGACCTTGACCCCTGTTATTTTGAGGTCATATCTAGTATTCAGAGTTTGCCTCGATTTGGTACCGCTCTCGCGGCCCGCACCAAAACAGTGCTTTACCCCTAGATTTCCAGTCAACTGCTGCGCCTCAACGCATTTCAGGGAGAACCAGCTAGCTCTGGGTTCGAGTGGCATTTCACCCCTAACCACAACTCATCCGCTGATTCTTCAACATCAGTCGGTTCGAACCTCCACTTAGTTTCACCCAAGACTCATCCTGGTCATGGATAGATCACCTAGGTTCGGGTCCATAAGCAGTGACAATTGCCCTATGAAGACTCGCTTTCGCTACGGCTCCGGTGGGTTCCCTTAACCAAGCCACTGCCTCGATTCACACCAAGTTCTCTTTGTCGAGCATTGAGGACACTAATTGTTAAACTAAATAGGCCTCAATGAGAGTAAATCTACCACTCATCAACACCCTCAACTTAAACTTTTACTTGTCCTCAAGTAAATCAAGAACACAATTAGTTCAACAAGGATGTCTACAATAGTTCTCACTGAGACCTAATATGCAAGTGCCATTACAAGACTACTTTCACTCAAATGCAACACTCAATGATAATAAATTAGCTTCAAATGATGACTAGCTAGTATCAATTTAAGATCAAGCTCACTATTGCTTCTTCACTTAGGCAACACCATGCCTAAACAAATGCATCCAAGTGCTCAATTATCAGACCTATTCCATGCTCTCACAAAGAAAATCAATAACTAAGTTAGGAATCATTACAACTCTCGCTCTCCTGAAGAGAAATACATGCAAGCTTCATCCCATAGGTTCGCCCATATTTTCCAATCGCCACACAACCTAGTTCATGAATGATCTCAAGGGTATTTAGGCTTGTAATAGGGATGAGCGTTAATGTATGGTCAATTTGGCTAAGTGACTTTGCCTTTTCGAAGCATTGTTCAAATTATCTTCACCTCTTCTCAAGTTCTTCTCATTCTTTTCATTTGGAAACTCAAACTTCAACTTTTAGATCATCTTATTGGACACTTTTTTTTATTTTATCAAACCTTCTTTTTCATTTCAATTTTCAAATCTTTGCTCATCGTATCATCTTTTATAAGGAGGGTTTCCTTCTTTTTGTAACATATTTCAAAGTTGAGTCTCTTTTTTTCTTTCTTTTCCTTTTACTTGGTTTTCTTTCCACCTTTGTTTCCACACCCTGAACTTAGGATTTTGGCCTAATTTGGCTATTAAAAAAACCATTGCTTCAAAAAGGCTTTAAGGGTGAGAAGTTAGGGATAATTTATGTTAAGAGGTTTCACAAGGTTGTCAACAAATGGTTTAGGCTCAAATGGTGTCAAGATGGTTGCACACCCTCACAAGGTGGTCACAAAAGGTATGGCCATTTGGGGTTTCTCTCAAAATGTGTGCCCAAGATCACTTCCTACATTTACCAAAGTTAGACAATTGAACTAAGAAGGCAAATTCTAGAATTCACAAGAAATATTTCAAGTAAGACCTCACTACACAACGCACTTCAAACACAATCATTTAGCATACCGCGACAAATTCAAAAGTTTACGTGTGATGTTCATTGTAAGGCTCACATCAAATTGCAGCTAGTCAATAAAAAATTTAAAAAGATCATTCAAAAGTGCCGCTAAACTGATTTCTTCTTGCAATTTCAACACTAAAGACAATGCTTATCATGAGTACTATCCAAGACATCAATATTTAACACAATTGATCCTTGAACATTATCAATGCAATCTCAAACATTTCAAAGTCTTCCAAAACTCACGGGGAGAATGAAAATTGAGAGCCAAAATGAGCTAAACTATCAAACCACTATAATAAAACCAAAAAATAACAAAATAAAACAATTATCCAAAGTTAAAACTAGAAGTAACAAAATACAATCAAAAGGGGAATGCTATCACAAATGCCCTTACCACACAAAAATAAAAATAGCAGTGTCCTCAATGCGGAATGAAATAAAGAGTACGGCAGGAGAGATAAAAGTCCCCCTGGCAGGCTATGCTGTGGAGTGCTCAAATCTGGAGTCTCAGGAGTAGTGACATCATCGTAGACATCAATGTTCGGCAAAATGATCACAGAAGGAAGCACGGTAGTCTCAACTGGGGAATCAATGCCCGAAACATCGATGAGAGAAATGCTGAAGTCTGAAGAGACCTCACTGGTGCCAACTGTAGATGTCTATTCAAGGATTCTCTCCAGTATAGCATGGATCATCTTCTCCTCAAGATCCACATCTTTTTCAGTGTCAAATCAATTTGCTACTCATCCTCCTCTCTCTAAATCTCCTCCTCATCTATCTCCTTGGCCAAAAAATCATCAGCCCTATCTTTATCTCTCTCAACACCAGCATCAACAGCCACAATATAACAAACAACAAAAACACCCACTCTAGGCTGCTTAGCCACACACTATGGAATATAAACAGTAGGTACAAAGGCAGGTACGGTCTTAGGCTCATCGGGAAAGGGAACCTCACCCCATAACATAGAAATGTATGATACCTATCTCAGCCCTCATCACATTCAGAGCATCTAAACTACACTTATATCTTCTCTTAGGCTTTCATCGTCGCCATGAGGATGTGTAACCTCACCTCATGCAACTCTATAGTGGCCTCAAGCTTAGTCAACCTATCTCTCAAGACGCCAAAGTAGCCTCATTCACCCGATTAATCAATTTGGGCATATCATTCTCCACCCTATCTACCCTCACATCCGACAAATTAGGCAAGATTGTCCATTTGGTAGATCGTGGGCCTGGTCAAGGGAGTTAGGAGACAGGAGTGTGGACAGGTGCAAAACCAACAGAAGTAGAGGTGGATGCACAATAGAGGGTTGGGGTGTACCGATTTCTCCACAGAAAGAGCGGATGGAGTGATCTCGGTCTCAAGAGTGGCAGGATCAACCACGAGCGTAATGTCTGGTTGTGGCATCTTTCTCCTAGCCGCATCATCCCGTAAGTAGTCAGCATCGATCCTATGGATGTCATTGGATGAGGCGGGTTGATGCTCACATCAGTCTTCCCCCAAAAGAGAACTCTTGCATCATCACAAAGCTGTGTGATCAAGATCGGAAAGGGGAGAGAAGTCTTCTCTTATCTGGCCCTCAGCAACATTTCTTTAATAATAAGCCCGCCAACATTGATATGTGTCCTGTCCATAATACTTCCAACTAGTACGGCCTTCGGAAGCTAAAGAATAGACTCATTTTGAGATGGCATGATATTAATACTAATGAATCTGAACCAATATCGGAGGTGATGTTTATATATGTTGTTTCAATCTTTGCTCCCTCAGCTATCAATGGTGGAGAGATATCAGAGATGAGAGGGGCCAACCATCCTTTCAATACCTATAAACCCTGATTTACCTGGAGCTTGTAATACCCTTGATGGTCCCTTTTGTGCCTATAATCTGATTTATCTTTTTCGCGTGGAATCGCACCATCTTGCAATGATCTTTGACCTCTTCTAATGACTTGCATATTTTGCCCATCCTCTTCTTGGGAAAAGCTTATGTATTAGCTACATAAATCCCATACCAATTCTGGGACATAGTGAGGTTTGACTCTCGTGAAAATCTAAAAGCCATGAAATTTGATCATATCCTAGATAGCTGGATACTTACCCATCACTCCGTCTGTGGAGAATCGTCTTTCCTTAAGGATTATTCATTCTCCAACTGCTTTGAGCCTATTTAGGGCTATTGGGGAGATGATTTGGAGAGCACGGGAGGTTGGTGCAAGATTTTTAGAAGGCTGCACCAACTTGGACCGGATATTAGTCTTTTTTCCAACAACCACTTCCCTTGTTTCTTACTCTAACGCATTGAGGCTGCACCAACGGATGGCTCAGATTCGGCATTAGAAGTACAACACGTTTCCCTTTTGTTTTAGAAATTTCCTGCAAGGCACAATCATTAAAATATAGAATCGGTGAAGGTTAGTTTAAATCAAACCAAAAAGAAAATATAGTTCAAGATCAAGTTCTGAGGCTTAGAGACTAGGAATGCAATTTGCCTAACAGGTTAGGCAAGCTCAGCTGAGCTCGCCGAAGTTGATAGTGCATAATAATATTGAACTCAGGCATGATGTGCAGAGTTATCTCTAAATTGGCGACGCGCCATAATTGACAGTACAAAATGTCACGACCCAAAGTATACCCTAGACGTGAGATGGCGTATAAGACCCCAAGAGGCCCCATACAAGCCACTTAGCATGCATCATACAAGATCATAGAAAAATCAAGATATTTTATACGACAATTTCAAAACATAGAGTTTTATAAAACAATGCGGAAAACTAACAAAGTCTCAAATGCCATCTAGTACATAAGAAGTGCTCGGGACGTAATCCATACATAATGTTCGAAAGTGAAATATAAGGAGATAATGAAGTAACGGTTTGGTCCTCGGAGCATGAGGACTCACCAATATTTAATCTTCTACGAATAGATCCTTCGTCATGAAGATACGAGATAGTAGCGTTGTACCCTACATTAGTGAAAAAATGTACAAAAGTGTGTGTTAGTACAAAAATGTACTAAGTATGATATCAATGCATAAAAGTATGAAATCATGCTAAAAAGGACATTTTCATGATATGCAATGACCAAGTTGAAACATAAGATAAGAAGTTAGAAAACATAATTGTAATCATGGTCAATGTAAGTTAAATCTCCTTTTAAAACACATGACAGATACTTTAAAGGTAACCTTGGTTTATTATTGTGGGAAGTAGCCTTAACCAACATAGAGACCATGCGAGCTATAACATGGAACCCCGGTGTCTCCCACACCAAAAAGGGCTGTCCTACTTGCAAAGGTAGAACCATGAATCTGAGCTAAAGTGGATCCACTAACTAATGTCTATATAGACAATCATCCTATGGCGGCACATAGGTAAGGGATAAGGAGATTGCTACTAGAAACCCAGCCTCAACTCAGGAGAGATTCCATCCCAATAACCTCTCGGTGCTAAGCATAAATCCCACGAAGTAGTTATTAATCTTAACTTGTCTTATCTTTAAAAGACATGGGTAGTCTCCACTTGTCTTATCATAGGATAGCTCCTTAGACCATGCGTGAGAAAGTCTTTCACCGTCCATGATCTTTTCATAATATCTTTAAGGCCCATAGTCATTAACTTCATGCTAGAAATGCCCCTAATACTAATGGAAATCGTTTTTAAATCGTGGTCTCTAATCATTGATGGAATATCCCTATACCATACTAATCAAGATCTAATTTAGGAAAATATCCCAAAAAGTATTGAGGGAAAATCTAGATGTCATTCATGTCATGTGGCCAAGCTTCATAGAACATAGAGACACTCTCATCTATAAGCTTACTTGAGTCATAAATATACTTTCATGAACATGCATTCTTTTCAATAATTCATAAGCTTCATCATATTTTCAAAGTCAAAGCATCTTCAAATTCATTTACATCTATTTCATAAAGAGAAGGCATGCATATTTTCATAAATTCATCTTTTATAGTTCAAGATCCATGGAATTCCAGAGGATTTATCCTTGTGAAATCTGGAACCCTTGTCACTACTGTACCGATATATGGGTTCACGAGAGCTACAACCTCTCTATTAGTATGAACCATCATGGCTTGGACCAACATTTGGAAAACATCCCTAAACTCAACATGAGTGACTTGCTCGGAAAAAAGGTCAGCTGGAGCTTGTGGAGCTTCTAGTTCCACACTAAAGTTCCTTTTCACTATGCTCTTCTTGGAGGCATAATTCCAAAAATGCATAGAACATGAGTTGTGAGGAAATCTTATAGAGTTAAAACTCCATTGCATGACTTTAGAGTAACGAAAGAAGTGAAGATTTTTTAAATGTCTCGTAGCTTTCTATTCATAATCATGGCATGCTTAACACTCATGAACAAGACTCTACTAAGAACGACTTGTAAGACACCCTAAGACACTTGAACCTTATGCTCTGAATACTAAGTTTTTTACGACCCAAGACTACCCCCTAGATATGACATAGTGAATAGAATCCCAAAAGACTCTAACTGAACCACTTGACATAGCAAGACACTAAGATAACAATATAATTGAAATAACCGTGAAAGTCATAATACAAGTTCTCGAAATTACAATCAGCTATATAGAAGGGAATCTAAGTAAAGACCATAAATGTGAAAAAAATACTAAGTTTAACATAAGCCTCTACTAACTAGGCATGGCTAGGAAAAGCCTAGCACACGAAATAATCTAAAAACTTAAAGAGCGTGAAAGAACAAAAATGAACTCCTAATATGGCCGTGTCCTTGAAGCATGAGGACTCACCAAATCTTGATAAGCTAACTGGAATCTATGCTAACCACAAGTTGGATGAGATACACCGAATCCTATATTATAAAACAATATAGGAATAAGAGATGTATATGGTCACTACATGGAAGGTACATTTTATGAGGAAAGATGCATGAGTATAAACATAATACCGTGATAAGTCTGCATGACCAAGTAAAACATGAAATAATCTGATAAGTTGAGTTCATAGAACATAAAACGAGGTCAATGCAATAGTTTGAAAATTATATCTTAAGTAGAAGTCATAATCATAGTCATATCATATATGGGATATACTGTTAACCGACATAAACCATGTGAGCTATACCATGGATTTTAGTGTACTACTCCCAAAAGGAAAAGAGAGTGTCCCACTTGCCAAGGTAAGGATTATAATCTTAAGCTTATGTGGGTCCACTAGCTAAAGTCAAGCCTCTACTAATGGGTTACATACTAAGGAGTCAATATTTTACTAACAAGTGACTCATCTCATCATATGGTGGCACGTAGTTCCAGGAAAAAGGGATTTTACTAAGTGTCTCATGCCTCTACTAACGGGTAACACTTTATCCCAAGGTCCACTCAGTGCTAAGTAAACTCCCAACAGAAAAACATGCATAGTCATATCATATTTATATTCATAGTATTTGAAATGGTAATAATCTAGTAATAACTAATCTATCCTGAAGACTCATAATCATAAGAATAACTCCTTTAAAAATATTATGAATGCATAACATGGTCAATTCATAAGAGTCACTTAATCAAAAGAATCTAAATCATAATAATCTTTCATAATAAGAATTATTTCTATCGAAAGAATTCAATTTCATAAAACCTGCTTGATACTTTATCTAAAAGAATCCTTCTTCAAACCTTGATTTCATATCAAGATCATTTATATAGAATAGGTTCATGAAAATAACATTAAAAATCATGGATTATGATCAAATCATGCATAATCAGATCATATATATTGAGTAAATAGACAAACCATGAAATCCTTGAAATTGGGTAAGAATCATAAAAGAGATTTTGAGATTTCTTTGAGACTCAATGGGTGAAGAGGAACCAATTGATGAAACCCTAGCTTGAAATCTGGAAAGGAGACCTGAACTTCAAGAACCCTAGAATTACCTTAAAGGAACCTTTGAGAAGAAAACTTGAGAGATTTAGAACTTTGAGAGTGAATGGGGGAGGAATTGAGCCTTAGAAACAATTGTAGATCTTAGGAATAGGCTTAAAACGACGTAGTTTAGAAATTAAACGGGTAGGAAAAAACCCTATTAATCCTACTAAACTGTTGAATTCACTTCTAAGGACCCAATGTATAGTACATACTCCTTTCTATGGGCTGTACTGGTCATCTGTGGATCCAACTAGTGAAAACCCAATTCTCTGATGAAGAACCACGATCTACCAACCACGAATCGTAGTCCATTGTATGACCCGTACACTGTCGTCCGTAAACCCAAGGTACTAAAATTATTAGGTTTTGAAACTCGAATCCAGGAGACCCAACCATGGGCCGTCTTCCCCTCTATTGTCCATTCAACTCATCCGTATAACCCAATTTACTAACATCCTTACTTTCTAAAGTTCACAACCACGTGACTCGACTATGGTCAGTATACCCATCCACAAACTATCCCATTGGCTTGTAAAAAGTCATCTAAGACTTGACATTTTCTAGATTTCCAAGACCCCATATACGACTGGAAACTATAGATCATTGAACTAAGTAACCAGCTGCCCCAACAACTTTTCTGCAACGCCTCCTTTCCAATTCATCTTTTCTACTTTCGAGGTGTTACATAGGGTGGCTCATGAGGATACTTGATTTCTGATGGCTGCATTGGGAGGAAAGTCACATTTGAGATATTTTGGGGCAACAAAAATGATGCCACGTTGGATTTAGATCTTTAAAACCCATGTAAAACTTAAGCTTCATTTTTCATTTTTGGGATCTCTAGAGCTCATATTAAGGTGATTTGTAAATGGTTTTTGAATATTCTTCTCAAGGGTAAGTTTCTAACCTTTATTTTGATATTTTCTTAATGATACCCTAGCAATTTGTTGATTAATTGTGTTTTTGAAATGGATATTTGGGACTTTTCCGCCAAAACTTAAGAGTGTAAAATGGTGATTTGATGTCCGATATGAGCTGCTTTTTTAATGAAATTTCATATTTGAATTCCTCATCTTAAGGATGAATTGAGTTCAAAATAATTTTCTAGTATTGTCATCAAATTCTGAGGGTTGACTATTTCACCCATGTTCGATCAAAACTTTTACATTACAATAGGGGTATCAATGGACATGTATTTATTTGTAGGGTCTATTTTTCATTGATGGGAGTGTTCTGATGCCATTCAAAAGGGGAAGGATACTGTGACCATTTTTGGCTTGCAGTTCAGCTTCAACATAGGTTATACGTTACTCTTCTTTAGTCTTATCTTTGGTGGAAACTTATAATGTAAAGCAAGTTATGGGTGCAATAAATATTGTATCGAAATAGTTATAGAGATGATTTGAAGTTGTGATGCTCGATTTGGGGTTATACGATCATGAATGTCTAGAGAATTTGGAGCATTTCCTTGTACATTGTGTTTTAGGTTGTTTCATGCATTTTGTAACATATTAGAGGTTAATATCCCTTGATGGGAACAATATGGAAGGTGATGGTTCTAATAAAAAAGTTATTTCCTTCGAGCAAGATTTAGAATTTTCCTGATATTGAGGCTTGTAGCCTTTGCTTCTAAGTTGAAAAACACATTATGATTGTATATATTGCATCAACGGTCACCGTATTATTGTTATCACACATATATAGTTATTATAATGGATAACATGCATGGTATTGTGGAAAGAAAATGCTCTTTTGAAAAGAAAACATTAATTTTGTCATGGGTCCAAGTCCAAGCGGAGTATGGATCTTGAAAGATAGGATGGTTGTCACTAGTTGGAAAAGGTTCTGAGCGAGGGATATAGCGACCATATGAGTCCACCACGAGTCTCTCCTTCCAGCATGCCACTATGGAAGGGGTGTGTATCGATAGGAGTTGGGCTTTGCATTTTTCATTGCATATCATGGCACTACACCATTCATTTACCTTTTTTTGCTTTGAAGTATCACTACTGTCTATAATATAGGTTTGCTGAGACTTTTCTGCCTTTAGGGTTTAATTTAGCATTCTTTATTGGATATAGTACCAGTGATTTGTACCCACTCTACAACTTCTACATCTTTTCTTATGCAGATCATAGTAAGAGTCTTCGGCGCTGTCCCTTATTTCCGTACATGGTCATTACTTTCAAATTTGGGGTGAGTTTCAACCTTTTGAGATTTACCCGTTTTCCTTTTAATCTTTTTTTCGTTGTTCTTTTATGCTTTGGACGGTGATGTATCATTTTTATTGAGAGTTTCTTATATTAGAAGCTATTGTGCATGTGATAATGAATCTTGGGTTTTATAGAGTGTACGTTTTTTTATATACTATGACTCATAGTCTATGAGGGTGAATCTTGAATTGTAGCTATTTGTTGTCTATTTTACTTTACTTTTTATTTTATTATTATTCTATTTTGTACGAGTTTTTGGCTTACCTACAAATGTTTGGGGTGGGTAGTTCAAATTGAGACACCAGTTTTTTTGGGTCATGACAAATTATGAATTTTTAAAATAAAATCCTTTAGAAATAATGTATCACAAAAAGGAGAATGGCTAGTAATGGCATAATAACGAGGCCTATGCATGTTTGGTTTTATCAATGCAAAACTTGTTGTGAAGTTTTCACCTAGATTCAAGGGCTTGTTGGGCTCTAAAGAAAACATATATTTCATGATAATCCAATTGCCCGAAAGATCTAAAATTGTCCAATGTACTTGAGGATAAGAAAATCCAACTAATAAGCCACATCTCCAACCGCCGAAAGGATCTCAAATGGTCCAATGGACCTGAGTCTAAGCTTGCCCCTCCTTGATAATCTCATCACGACATTCATTTACAACACTTAGAGGAACACACAGTGGCCAAAACCAGAACTTAATAGACAACGCCTATGATTATCATAACTATTTTGCCTGCTCTGATCTTCTGGTAGTCTCTCCTAAATCACATGAACTCTAACCAATGTCTCCTAAAGCAAGTTTTTACCACATGGAATAGGCTTCGAAACCTCAAACCAACCAACCAAATATCCGCAATGCCTACCATGCAACACCTCGAATAGGTCCATCCGAATACTCAAATGATAGCTATTATTATAAGCAAACTCTGCAAAGACCAGGAACTGATCCTACTGACCTCCAAAGTCAAACACACAAGCTGAAACATATCATCCAAAACCTGAATAGTCTTGTTTGACTGCCTGTTGGTCTATCAGTGAAATGTTGTGCCATGATCCACCTGAGTACCCAACTTTTTCTAGAAGGTCATCCAAACACTTAAAGTTTATTTCGAACCTCTATCAAATATAATAAACATTGACACCCAACGAAGATGAACCACCTACCAGATTTACATAAGGGCTAATCTCTCAGAACTAAAAAAAGACTGAATTGGTAAGACTCCGGTGATCTCTGAAAATTGTACAACGAACTCCATATCAGTAATGCTCCAAATCTTAAGCGCAAAAACTAGCGTCGCCAACTCCAAGTCATAAGTGGGGTAGTTACGCTCGTGCACCTTAAGCTTCCTCGAGGAATATGCCATAACACAACCTTAGTGCATCAAAACAAAACCCAATCTAATACAGGATGTGTCATAATACACCGAGAATCCCTCGCCCTCAACTAGAAGAGTTAGAATAAGAGCTAAAGTGAGCAACTCCTTGAGCATCAAAAATCTCACCTCACACTCGTCTGACCACTCAAAAGAACATCCTATCTAGTCAGCCTAGTCAAGAATGCTACTACAAAGAAGAAAACTTCAACAAAAATTCTATAGTAGCATGCCAACCTAATAAATCTCGAAATCTCTAAAACCAAAGTCGGCCTAGCCCAATCACTAACTGTCTTAATCTTTGCCAGGTCTACTATAATATTTTCTTGGACACCACGTGTCACAAGAACGCTAGACGTGGTTGTTCACCTAAAGTTTTGACCGAAGGGAACTATCTAATCTTTAGGAAAACTTGCGTAAAAATCCGGTAAATAATAGGAAACCTTGCATAAAAATCCAAACAAATTGCCTGGTGACCGTCCGGTCAGTTCCAAAGCTATATTAATGATCTATACCCTGGAGATATGGAAAAACAAGGAAACTAAGCTAGAGGTTCATTATAATGCCTAACGATATAAACCTTATCCACAATGACATCCTAGGAGTCGAGGTGCACGTGGGATTTACGAGGTCCATATATCCCTTGCCAAAAAAATTATTAATTCAACAACAATAATCATCTCTTTAATATATATATATATATATATATATATATGTGTGTGTGTGTGTATGATCACAATTTAATATGGATATATATGCAACAAATAAAATACTTTGTACAAGGTAATACTTTCAATTCTCGAGTCATTCATCAGCATAAAGCCTGAATCATGTATCACAACATCAAATCATCACAATAACTATATCAACCTAATATTCCTCCTTACCATTAGCATGCATTACATGAGAAGGTCACACCCAAGCTAATTCTAAGGAATAGTAAGCTATTACCTACCTTGAATGACAAGCAAACGTGCCACAAACCATCAGTATTTGGACTAAATGTATTAAAAATTATTTGGTTAAACCACTTTTATTTTTAGTTAAATTAATAGGCTTGCAAGATAATGAAGTTCCATTTGTAGAATTCTTATATATATATATATATAAATATATAAGGTTAAAAAATTAAAAATAAAATTATTCTCTAAAAATGTCAAGTGAACAAAATCTTTACGTGATAGGCGAGTATATTTTACACTCTTACGACAATATATTCTAGGGTAAAGACTGTCAAATAGTAAAATTTAGAGAGGCAATGAAAATTACTAATAATTTAAGGGTTCTAAATAAAACACACTAAATTTAGGGATTTTATGCCAAGAAAAATATCATGATGAAGATTTGTGATTAAAGAATATATTTTCTTCTTATTTATAAATAATAAATGCACCAATTCCCCATAAACAAATAAAGTAAAATAAAAAATTATATTTTCTAATACATCCAAAATAAGAATAAAAGCAAAGTTGACTCCAAACTGAACACCTTGCCTCTTCTATCCCCCCTAAAATGATGAACATGAATGTAACAAAAAATTAATATTATTTCTAAAAATGTCAGGTGAATAAAATCTTTACGTGACTGGCGAGTGTATTTCACACTCTTAGGACGATATCTTCTAGGGTAAAGACTATCAATAGCCAATGTTAGAGAGTTTATTAAAATTACTAATAATGTAAGGTTTTCTGAATAACATACTGTAAGTTTAGGGGTTTTATGCCAAGAAAAAATATCATGATGAGGATTTGTGATTTATCGATATTTCTTCTTCTTATTAGTGTAAATAATAAATTCACTAGTGCCACATAAAACAAAGTAAATTAAATAGACTATTTTCTAATACATCCAAAATAAGAGTAAAAGCAAAGTTGACTCCGACTCCAACCCCAACCCCCTGCCTCTTCTACTGACCCCCCCCCCCCCTATATATACACTCCCCCTCTTTCCAAAATGATGAATATTAATGTAACAAAAGTGCAAGGAAAAATTCAGCAACAAGAGGGTTCTACTACAACCTGGGCAATTTCCCAACAACAACATGTCTTTCCTATAAAAGTATCTCTCGTTGATTCAACACATTACAAGCAATTGCCTTCATCTCCAACTTTGTCTAGCGAATTTCAGCCACAACCCCCTAGGCATCATCTGCTAGATAAAGTTAGAGATGAAGGAAATTTCTCAACATGTGTTGAATCAACATGAAATGCTTTGTAGGAAAAGAGATTCAAGGCTCATTTTACCAAAAAGGGTAACTGGTTGATTTGAAAATTTAAATATGCATTAGGGCTATCTATTTAATTTCTTCATCACTAAAAAGAATTCATGTTTTTCTCATTCTTTGTTTGACCTTTTGTTTATGCCGTATGATCTATGATTGAATTGATGAGTCATGTGTGGTACGAAGAAGGTAAATCAAAAGAGAAGGGGGGTTGTCACCACTGTTTTTTTAATCTTATACCTATCCTGTAATTTTCTTAGTTGTCATTTGGTTTCCAAACCTGGATTATATCAACGCAAACTTTTGTATACGAAATAAGTGATACCACAAGTTTTTTATATAAAAATAATACTCCTCTTGTTTTAATTTTTTATCTCACTTTTCTTTTTAGCCTGTTTAAAAAATGTCTCTTTCATTTTTTGGCAACTTTTAAATCCAGTTTCCACATGAAATGTTTATGGCACAAGAAAAATTTGGTACATTCAACATATCTCTACTTTAAGACCATTGGATCAAGATGTCTTATTTAACTTTTAAAATATCATGCCAAGTCAAAATTAGACAAATAAATTGAAATGAAGATAGTACTAATGTTAGAAATCACCTCCAACCAAATATGATATATATATATATATATATATAATCTAAAAATATGTACTAAAATAAACAAGTTAATCCCTTCAGTCAATCGACACATTAAAGAATTTCATTTTATACTTTAGTTTAATGAATAACCACCTTTTTTTTATGATATTTTGTTAATTTTCACCATGAATTTTATTTGCAATTGTAACATATAATTAAGTAATGTGCGATCAACTTTTTAACCTTCTTTGCGAGCAACATGCTCTGTGCCATTTACTATGTTAAATCAATATGTTTTAAGAACAAAGATTGGAATATCAGTCTTATTAAGTTAACTAACTATAAAATCTAATGAAACAACACAATTTTTTTTTCAAATTATTGGGTCACCAGTACTCCTAATCAATTTTTATTCCACTAAATATATCAATCTTTTATAGCCATATATCTTTTCAGCTAATTAAGAAATGGGAAATATTTGTCGAAAGAAACTACTTTGATGAGTGATAAGAGTATTACTTTGTTACCGGGAAAAGATTCAAGCAAGAAGAGCACTGAGGTTGAGGTAACTCATAGGCAACACATAGAGGAACCCACGGTCGCGAACACCCAAACTCAATGGACGACGCCTACGGTTAGCATAACTCTTCTGCATGCTCAGATGTTCCTGTAGTCTGTACTAAATCACATGAAACTCTAACAAATGCCTCTTGAAGCAAGTGTGTACCATGTGGACTAGGCTCCAAACCTCAAACAAACCAACCAGGATCCAAAATTCCTACCATACAATACCTTGAATGGGGCCATCTGAATACTTGAATGCTAGTCATTATTGTAACCAAAATCCACCAAGGTAAAAAATTGATCCTACTAACCTCCAAAGTCCAACGTATAGGATCAAAACATATCATCGAAAACCTAAATAGTATGAGTTGACTGGCTGTTTGTCTATGAGTTAAATGTTATGTTACGATCCACCTGAGTACCCAACTCCTCTTAGAAGGTCTTCCAAAAGCTTAAAGTGAAATAGAACCTATATCAGATATAGTAGACTCTGGCACCTGAGTACCCAACTCCTCTTAGAAGGTCCTCCAAAAGTTTAAAGTGAAATAGAACCTATATCAGATATAGTAGACTCTGGCACCCAATGAAGATGAAACATCTCTCTAATGTGGACAAGGGATAATCTCTCGGTACTAAAAGAAGGTTGAATGGGTAAGATTTCAGTGATCTATGAAAATCTTACAACGAACTCCTTACAAGTAATGCCTCCAAATCTTAAGCACAAAAACTACCACTGCCAACTTCAAGTCATGAGTGGGGTAGTTACGCTCATGTACATTAAGCTTCCTCGATGCATATGTACATAACACAACCTTGCTGCATCACAACACAACCTAATCTAATACTTGATGTTTCATAATACACTAAGAATCCCCCCCCCCCTCATATACAAGAGTTAGAATAGAAGCAGAAGTGAGGAACTCCTTGAGCTTCTAAAATCTCATCTCAAACTCGTCTAACAACTCAAAAGGAACACCCAATTTAGATATTCTAGTCAATAAAGCTGCTACAGAAGAGAAACCCTCAATGAATTGTCCGTAGTATTCTTCCAAACCAATAAAACTCTAAGGGTGTGTTTGGTATGAATGAAAATGTTTTCCAATTTTCTCATGTTTGGTTGACATAATTTTTTTGGAAATGTTTACCATATTAACTCATTTTCCTCAAATTTAAAGAAAATGACTTCCATTAAAAAAGTAAGGAAAATATTTTTTAAAATCATTTTTAACCTTAGACCTCAACTTTCCATCCTAACTCAAGTCTCAAGTACAAATTCTCAATACTAACTCCAGATCTGAATCTTGATTCTTAATTCGAAACTCGACTCTCGACCGTATTTCGAGACCCAAATCCCTAGTTCTGGATTGATTTTGGGTCAGATTTTGAGTTAGAATTAGAGGGTAAATTTTAGGTTGACAGTTGAAGTTGCATTTTGAATCAGGTATTGCGATAGGGTTTCGAGTTAGATATCAGGCTTAGCTATTAAGATCAAATGAGTTCACATATTCAATTTCAATATGAGGAAGGGGAAGTTGTAGAGTACATATAGACTGACCAAACGCACTACAACTCATGACTATGGAGATTTTCCTTTACGTACGACCTCTCAACGCTTCGAATCTATCTTATATAGAATCACAACGTCAATACGGACATTTAGACACTCAATTTACATTAAAAAGAGACAGGCCCAAATTGTTGTCTAAACAAGAATTGTGGGACCCACATCACAAATTCTGGAAAAGACTATGTCAAGGGTCAGCTGTTGGAACTTGTTTTCCAAAATGGAACCCTTTTACAGAGGAAACACCAATATGAAATAATTTAAACCTTAACGAATACAAAAAGGGAAATACAGTACCAACAACAGAGATTCTACCTCCAATGAGACTTCTCTGACGCTCCTTGATCACAAACCCATGTAGCTCCAAGATTCCCTGTCACACCACACTTTGAATTACTTAATTTGGAGCTAAAATAAAGGAGAAATCACACTTCTAATATTGAAAGCTAAAGCTGATCGCGTCCAGTCTATTAAGAATGATACAGATGCCGCAAAAGTAGCCATTAAACCTGCTAAAGAAGTAAGGTATGAGTGGCGGGCCTCGTTAAATTAGACTCCTAGCCGCAAAATCATAGGTCAATTAATCGATGCTAGGGCTTCTTAAGCGACATGCCCCAAGTTTGAAAGGCTTGCTAAAGTGATGCCCCGACCGCTAAAGTGATTCCCACTTAAATGAGCCAAGGCCGCTATATTAGTAGCTGCCTAGATTAGCCCGTTAAAGTGGAGCCCTATCCACTTATGTGAAGGCCGCTAAAGAGACACAAGGGCTGCAAAAAGCAGGGGCACCATCATAAGGCTCAAGAAAATTCATCTAAGCACCTCGGGCTCTACTCGGGTGGTATGGATTGGTCAGAACCCCATGCACACAAACAAGAAATGCAACCCAACCAAATTTGATATTTCAAACTCAACAGAGTAGTTGAAACTTCCTATCGAGGTTGTCTTAAACAAAATAAGCCCCACTCCAAAACTCATTTTGTAGCAAAAATCTATGAAGGAGATCAGGATTCGGTTTTAGGGTCCTAGTCAGGGTTTGAGGTTGAATTCGAGGTGGATTCTTGGGTCAAGGTTGGGGTTGGGGTCAAGATCAAGGTCAGGGTCAGGTTTGTGATCAAGGTCAGGGTCAGGTGTCGAGGTTGGGTCTAGGGTTGAGTTTTGGGTTTGGTTTGGATCTCAGGATCAAGATCAAGATCAGGGTCAGGGTCTTAGGTTGAGGTAAGGTATCGAGTCAGGGTTAAGGTCAAGTTTAGTCTTAGGCTTGGGTAGGATCTTAGGTCGGGTTTAGCTCTTAAGTTGGTGTCGAGTCTCAGGTCGTGTTCCAGTCTAAGGTTGGGATTGGGGTCTGGTCACAGGTTAGGGTTGCAATCAGGTTTAAGTCAGAGAAATAGTTGAGTCTCGAGTTATGTTAGGGATTAGGGTCGGGTCTCAAGTTGGGGTTGGGGTCGTGGTCGGGGTCAGGTCTCAGGTTGGGATCAGGGTCGGGATCGGTTTTTGGATTAGGATTGGGGTCAAGTTGGAGTCAGAGTTGGGTCTCGAGTCGAGAATGAGGTTGCGTTTCAAGTTGAAGTTTGGGTCAAGGTGGAGTCTTAAGTCATGGTTAGGGACAGGGTCGAGGTTGAATTTTAAGATGGGGTTGGGGTTAGGGTCAGATCTTGAGTAAGGGTCAAGATTGAGGTTTTTGGGTTCGGATCGGGGCCGAGTGTCGGGGTTTTGAGTCTCGGGTCAAGGTAGATGTTGGGTCTCGTGTTAAGTTTGGGGTTGTGTTCAAATCTCGGGTTGGAGCTGGAGTCAGATATAGAGTCAGAGTTGAGGTCTCGAGTCAGGGTCGCTCTCGGGTTGGGTCGGGTAAGGTTTTTTTATCAGGGTGTTAGGGTCGGATGCCAGATCCATTATCGAGGTTGGTTTCCAGGTCAAAAAATATTTTCCTAAACATATTTTCTACTATATAGTTAATATTAAATGATAGTTTCAAAATAAAATTATTCACCAATCATTCATTAAAAAATATTTTCTGGAAGATATTTTTCCACGCACCAAAAAAACATATGCAAATAAGTTAGAAATCAACTTATTTCATAGAGAAAATTTTCTTTTCCTTCATACCAAACACACCCTAAATCTCCAACACCAAAGTGTGGCTAGCCCAATCACAAATTGTCTCAATCTTTATCGAGTCTACCATAATTCCGTCCTTAGACACCACATGTCCCAAGAATGCTACATCAGGTTGTTTACCTGAAGTCAATCATCTAAACTTTAGAAAGTCAAAAACAGGGAAAATTTAATAAAAATCCAAATGAACTGCCCGGTGACCATCTTGCCAGTCCAGCAAGTCAAAATTGACTTGGGGATGCTATATGAATGCTCTAAAAACCAAAAATATGGAAAACATAGAAAATGAACTAGAGGTTCATTACAACACCTAACGATATACACCGTCTCCATAATCACAAGCTAGCAGTTGAGACCCATGTGAGATACGCGAGGTCCATATATCCCTTGCCCAAAACATTTTCCTTTCAACAACAATAATCATCTGTCTTGAAATATAAATAACCTAGGATAATGATTGTATATGTACGATCATAGTTTAAGATGAATATTGATGCAACAAGTAAACATACACTGTACAAGTTAATAGTTTCAATTATTGAGTCATTCATCGGCATTAAGCCCACATCTGTATCACTGATGAGTGGTAGATTTACCCTCATTATAGGCCTATTTAGTTCAACAATTAGTTACCTCAATGCCTAATTATTTCCTTTTTTTATGATATTTTAATGATTTGCATCTATGAAGGCTAAGGGAAGAGGCAAGGATGAATACTTGGAAGAAAGGCAAAAGACATGGAAAGTAGTGTAAACTCCACATTGTTGATTGCCTAATAAGAAAGGAGGATTTCCCAACATGCACGACCTCGCCCAAAGTAATATTGTTCAGTACTTGAGTAAATTGAGGCAGGTCGACAAACTTAAATAGAAACGGCGACTCGCCGAACGCAAAGGATAAATATACTGACCATCGACGAAGGTCACAAAACTTGGAGGAAAAGTGAAGGCTTAAAGGGCGAATAAAGATGGTATTTGGCGATCTACCAAATGTGAAAGGCCAACTCAAACGAGTTTTTCAGCTGAGGTTCAAACACCTAATTCCTAAAGCAAGAGAAAGGCGAGCTAAGAAGCAAACGATGATCAGCTAAATTAGCTTGGCGAGCCCGACTAACGTCACCAAAGTGGTCACAAAGTGAATTTTGGTCCAATTTTGGGAAACTGTAAATAGCCCAAATGACAGAGATTTTACGAGAGCTATTGGAAGGAAATTTTTAGTGAGTCTTCAGCTGAGAGTTTTCCTTTTCCGAGTGACAAATATTTTACCTTGTAAAGAACATCTTTAGTTTTCGGGTTCTTAACATAACTCTTGAATTTAACAATTTGAAGTTGAAATCCAAGTAGGTGTTGATTATAATTGTTTAGTTTCATCACATCCATGGTTACCTGCATGATATGTATAATTTCGTCACTTTTTGTGATGGGTGGCTAAAACCCCAATTCTATTGGCGAAATTATGGGATTGGGTATTTAAATAATGTAGTGGCTATTATGTTTTGCTCTATTTTATTATTGTTCATCATGTATTTGGACTAATTAGCATGAGGTTAATTTTATGGGTTAAGATTACAAACATAATTCTAGTTTAGATCTTCGATTGATGCTTGAAAGAGATTGATTGAAGTGAATAACTAGTCTAATGCATGCAATATATGTTTGATGTCCATGAGTTACTTGAAAGATAAGTTATGGGTCAGATATATTTTTCCCCAAATCTGCTCGAAAGAGAGATTTCGTAAAGAAGTGGGTTGAATTGTAATTCACATAGATGAGACCGAAAGAAGATTCTATGAATTGGTATTATGAGATCTAAAAAGATTAGGGTCATTAAAGATGACCCAGCCTATCAATGATTATTTAGCACTATTGAGCAACACAATTAGCCCTATATGACATCAATTCCAATCCCCGCACCCCTATATTTCTGTCTAATTGTTTGAATCTCAAAAGTTATAGTTTGATTGTGACTCTTGATAACAAAACTCTTTCGTAAATTTGGTAGAATCATCCACCCATTGTTCTTGCTTGCTGCAAATGAATTGATTTACAACCTTAATTTCTAGATATAATTCCTTTCATTATATCACTCCATGTGGGATTCGACCCCGAATCTTAGTTGGGTATTTTTATTGACAACAATCTCTTATTTTCTTAATGGTTTTTGAGGATAGTTTGAGTATTCGTTACCAGAGAGTGATGGCTAAGAATTCTATTTTAGAAATTAGCTTGTAAATTTGTTTAGTTGTAGTAGATTGTTTTGCTTGGTATTGTAGTTTTCTGATTTGCAGGTATTAAACATGAGTGACCACGGTAGTGATAAGTATAGTCACAACATGCAGAATGAAAATATGGGTGATTTAAATGATATGAAGGTGAGCATCATTCAAACCAGTAGAGCCATCTGGTTAACCCCTACAACGGATATGGTAGTTTTTCATGTAACGAAACAATGCTACAACTTCTCCAAATGAGAGGAATGTTTCGGGTATTAGCTCATGAGGATCCTCATGAACACCTTCAAAAATTTGTGGATATATGTGGACTGTTCGTGTTCAAGAACCTCTCACAAGAGTCAATAAGGTTAAGATTGGTTCCGCTATCTTTGTCGGGTGAAGCTACACGATGGTTGACTGATTTGTCAAATGATTCTATCACTTCATCAGAGGATTTACTGAAGCTTACCTCGAGAGATTATTTCCTCCTTCAAAAATGGTGAATCTCAGGAACAACATCCAAATTTTATAAGAATAGTAGGTGAGCCTCTACATAAGACATGATTGCGGTTCCAGAAATTACTTCTATAATGTCCAACACATATTGTTACGGAAAATTTGCTACTGCATTACTTTTATTGCAGTCTTGATTTAGTCAATAAAGGCTTGGTTGATCAACTTATTCAAGGCGGGCTGATGCGATAACTGTTTGACATAACAACAATGTTACTAGAGGACATGACAAAAGTGAAACGAGCATGACACACTAGAGAGGACCAAGTGTCTCATTTACAATTGAGCATGAACAATCAACAATTTGAAAAGAACCATGATCGAGATGAAAACATGGCCAAAATGATGACCTAACTTGATTTTTTATCTAAACATGTCGTGGGAGGTGGACTTAAAGTTATGAATGCAGTTGGTACAAGCATTTGACAATGCCCAGACGATACCAAATTTGAGGCATTATATAATGAGGAAATATAATACATGGGAAATCAAATGGGGGGCTCTCACCAAAATTACTAACGATAAGGTGGGAACCAAGATTGAAACAAGAAGCGAGATAACAGTTGGAAAGATTGTAAAGATGGAAATTGGAGAGACCGAGAGGCTGAAAAAGATAGATACGTCCCTCTTCATGATCATCCAAGGCAAAGGAACCAGTTGGACTTCAGGTAAACCACACTAAAGAAATGCTCACTAGGATCTTCAACAAGGTTGAAGGGTGTGACAAGGTGTTGAAGGATTTAATAAATGGCTTCTCCACCTTAACACAAACAGCGACCTCTCATTAAGTGTCAATTAAATAGCTCAAAACTCAGCTGTGTTAACTCTCCACTCATCTCAATCCAAGACAAAAAAGAGCGCTACGTAGTGACACCGTCCCAAATCCCAAAAATGATTATTGATGAAGTGAGAACTATGTCATGTTACGTCATTAAATAAGGTGCTTCTTGGGAGGAGAACCAAGTTTATTTAATAGCTTTCAATAACGTGTGTTGTGAGTGCAGGTGGAAAATAAGTCAAAATGTGCGAAAGATTATTTAGGAGTTGCCAAGACTATGTTGTCCATCCACCGAATGCATTGACCACACATCTCCATGTCTGCCTTCCATAAAATGAAAAAGTGTATTGTCAACTTAGGCGATCTGAGCTCCAATTGGCACTCCGGCAAAGTTCACTAAGCGCACTCCGTTGAGTTCACTAAATCAGCCTTCAGGTTTGGTGCCCATTCAGGCCTCATCAGTGAGCTTTAGCTCATTCGGTGATTCATCGAATGCGTTCAATGACGTTAGTCATAGTCCGCTGAGTGGGTCTGATTTAAATAGGCCAAGAGTTTTATCATGGTCAAAAATAAATTTTTTCATCTCTTTGTTTGAGTGTTTGAGTGCCTCCATTGCATGATTTCACTTGCTCGGAGTGCTTTGGATTGCTTGCATCTTTATCCTAATTTCGCACCTTGCTACTATCGTAGAGGTTGGCTTTCAATTTCTATCTTGTTATTTGTGTGAAAAGTTGTTACTATTATATGGGCTTGTTGTTAATATTCTTCTATGATTGTTTAATTTGTATGAGTAATGCTAAATAGAACATATTGAACTGTGCCATGAGATGGATAGTTGAGTTTGTGCCCAAAATTGTTAAAATTGATTGTGTTGGTTAAAATTTGGAAATGAACCCTCATTTGTACTGGGTCTTGATTGCAATGAACATGGGTGAAGTCTGATTAGCCCATTATTGCCTTGATGACCTCAATTTGCCCAATAATAGATAGAGTGACGACTTTCTTAAGGGGAAATCATCATTTTTGGTAATACTTTGTTATATATGGGGGAAGTATGAGTACCTATGAGTAGAAAAACATGTGGGTAGATTGTGAAAATTATTAAGAATTGGCCATTGTTGCATATTGTTGTTGAATTTGTGAATATAGGCAGTGGGTTGAACACTACCTTTTCGGTGGGCTTGTCTTAGCTCACCAAGGTATTTAGGCAAATCATTGAATAAGCCCTAGACCACCTTTCTTTTTTGAATTTGTGACTTGGGTACTATTCCATTCAACGGGCTTGTCTTAGTTCATCGAAATCCACTCGACGTATTGCCAAGTAGGAGTGGACATCGCCATTTATGCATGTTCATTTAATTTTTTTGTAACACCTCGGATTCGAGAAAGGCTAGAAATGGTTCAAGTGGAAAACTCATAAGCCCAAAAAGTGGACCATGGAACCCTCCATGGAGCTCTAGACGGGCTGTTAAGGGGACCACGGTCCGTTAAGAGGCTCAGGGTAGGTTTCCAGAACCTGCCCCATACAGGCTACCGGCCCTCGGTGACGTTGAGGGGCTGTCAAAGTAGTCGTCAATTAGGCCAATCTGAAGGGGGTTCAACCCTAGCCAATGGTCAAGGACCACGAGCGTCAAAACGGCCCGTTAAGCTTCACACGGACCGTGAAGTCATTCTTGAAGGGGGTTTGATTAGACTTAGAGTTTAGGGTCAACTTCAAACAATCATATATTTTAGCACAAAATGAATTAGGTGGCTCATGACCAATTAAATTAAGCTTTCTGAGTTCTCGTTCCAACTCCAACGAGTTTGCTTAATTCCAAGCTCGGAGTAAGAAGTTATGCCTAAAATAGTAAATCCATGTCAGGAAATATTTCTTCATGACCCATTTGACGGGCCGTGGTGCTGATGACGACCCATTTTGGGCTTCCAATGACCCAATTTGGCAGTTTTAAGTCAGGGGTTGTAGGGTCTTTTCGTAATTATTTTAACTCAATACTATATAATTTTTCTTTCTACCCAAAGCCCTATATAATGATTTTAAACCACCAAATCACCCAAACTCATTTCATTCTCTCAAATTTTCAAAAGAAGATCAAGCTCCTCCTCTCAAATATTTCTCTCTCTGGAAGCTGAAGAAGAAATCTAGGGTTTCAAGATCAAGCCTCCAAATCCTTCATTTCTTCCAAGATTTTGGCATCAAGGTGTGATAGTATTCGCCTATGGAGTCCTTTCCTCCATAGGGTCCCTAAATTCTCCAATTTTGTAAAGCTAGAATCTCCAATCGAAGTTAGGATTTTCTTTCATGTCATGGGTTCCTTTCAATGTTGATTCAATTGATTGTTTTATGACTTTTGATGCATGAATTGAAATAATTGCATTTTTTAAAGTTGATTTCCCATGAACCCATGGTTTGAAAATAGAAGAGGATCCACAAGAGTTAATTGAAGAAATTTAAAAGATTATGGACATTATGGGTGTTACTCTGGTTGAAAAGGTGGACTTGACCCCTTACCAGTTTGAAAGGGGTTGCTTAAGTGTGCTTTGCTTAATGGAAGGATGAAAGGGCTATTGATGTGGGGCCCTTGGATTGGGAAAAGTTCAAATGAGTGTTTCTTGATCGATTCTTTTCCCTAGAAATGAGGGAGGCCAAAGTGTAAGATTTTTTTTAGTTTGAGGCAAGGGAATATGAGCATGCAAGAATATGATTTAATGTTTACTCAATTGTCAAAGTATGCTTGGCAATGGTTACCGATTCTAGAGCTCGTATGAGAAGTTTTTTTTCTAGTGTTTCGAAAATGCTTTCCAAAGAGTGTAGAACCGACATGTTGATTAAGGAGATGGACATCTCATGGTTGATGACTCTTGCTCAAAAAATTGAGGAGGACAAGCTTTAGGAGAATGCTAAGGAGACTAAGAGAGCTTAGACTAATAGTGTTGACTATCATATCAGAGATCTGGTGGTGGTGGTCATTCCCATTTTTGAGAATGCTATTTAGGCCCGGCTTCTTCTTCCTCTAGTGCTCTAGTGGCTAAGTTCATCAACGATAGGGTGTCTAACCCTAAGCCTCAATGGAATGCCTCTAGTGGATAAATTTTTCCAACATGCCAAAGGTGTGGTAAGAATCAGATGGGGAAGTGTTTAGCCAATACCGAGGGTTTCTTTGCATGTGGTAAGATTGGACAAAAAATGAGGGATTGTCCAACGGCTTTTAGTAAAGGTAGAGTGATTCGCTAGCAGGCTCACTCTACTTGTTCAAGTCGCACTACTCAATAGGGTGGTTCATCTAGTTCTAGTGGTGGATAGCGCCAGAACAAGTTTTATGCTCTTCAAACTCATCCTGATCAGGAGAGTTCTCCAGATATGGCCACTGGTATGTTACGAATCTTATAGTTTGATGTTTATACATTTCTTGATGTAGGGGCTACATTGTCTTTTGTGACTCTTTATGTTGCTATAAAGTTTGATGTTTGTCCTGAAATCTTATTCAAACCTTTCTGAGGCTCCACTCTTGTCGGTGAGTCTATTATTTTTAAACGGGTCTATTAGAAATTGCCTAGTCTATGTTTTTTGGAAAATCACCGAAGTTGATCTTGTAGAGTTAGACATGATTAATTTTGATGTTATTCTTGGCATGAATTGGATTCATGCTTGTTATGCCACTATTGACTGTAGAACCTGGGTGGTTAAGTTTCAGTTTCAGAATAAATCAGTCATATAGTGGAAGGGAAGTAATTCCACTCCTAGAGTTCAGTTTATCTCGTGCCTTAAGGCTAGAAAGATGATTTATAATGGTTGCAATTATCATCTAGTATGGGTTAGGGATACGAACTCTGAAGCCCCTCTCTTGAGTTAGTTCATGTTGTAAATGAGTTTTTGGAATTGTTCCTAGATAATCTTCCTTGTGTTCCTCCCAAAATAGAAATCAAGTTTGGAATTGACCTTCTTCTATATACCCAACCTATTTTTATTCCTCCTTACATAATGTATATGGTAGAACTTAAAGAATTAAAGGATCAGTTAAAGGACCTCTTGGATAAAGGTTTCATTAGACTAAGTATTTCACCATAGGGTGCTCCAATTTTTGTTGTTCGAAAGAAGGATGGTTCCCTTAGAATGTGCATTGATTATTGGCAATTGAAGAAGACCACGATAAAGAATAAGTATCCCATTCCTAGAATTGATTTCTTGTTCAATCAACTTTAGGGTGCGAGTTTTTTTTCCATGATTGATATTTGATCGGGCTTTCATCAGTTGAATATGAGGAAGTGTGACATTCCGAAGAAGTATTTTCAAACTCGATATGGTTATTATAAATTTTTAGTTATGTCATTTGGACTAACGAATGCTCTTGCAGATTTTAAGGATTTGATGAACAGGGTGTTCAAGCAATACTTAGATACATTCGTGATTGTATTCATTGATGACATCTTGATCTATTCTCGAACTAAGGATAAGCATGTCAATCATTTGAGGATTTTCTTGCAAGTTCTCAAGGATGGTCAGTTGATTGCTAAGTTTAGAAACGTGAGTTTTGGCTAAGGTCGGTTGCATTCCTTGGTCATATTGTTTCAGGAGAAGGTATTTAAGTTGGTCCTTAGAACACTAAGGCAGTTAAGAATTGGCTTATACCTCTTTCTCCTTCAGATATTCAAAGTTTCTTAGATTTGGATGGTTACTATAGATGGTTTGTGGAAGGATTTTCCTCTATTTATTTGCCTTTGACTACTTTTACTGAGAAGAAGGTAAAAATTCAATGGTGTGAGGCTTGTGAAAAGAGTTATCAAGAGTTGAAGACTTGGCTCACTTCATCCCCGATCATGACATTATCAGAAGGTTCCGGTGGATTCATTTTATATTGTGATTCTTCAAGAATTGGGCTTGGTTGTGTTTTGAGGCAGCACGGTAGGGTAATTATGTGCACATTAAGGCAACTTAAAGTTCATGAAAAGAAGTACCCGACTCATGATTTGGAGTTGGTTTTGGTGGTGTTTGCCTTGAAGATATGGAGACACTATCTCTATGGTTTTCATGTAGATGTGTTCACCGATCATAAGTGTTTTCAATATGTATTTAAGCAAAAAGGTCTTAATCTTCGCCAAAGGAGGTGGCTTGAATTGTTGGAGGATCATGATATGAGTGTTCTTTACCATCTAGGTAAGGCAAATATAGTTGTCGATGCTCCTAGACGATTGTCTATGTATAGTGCTACTCCCATTGATGATGATAAAAAGGACTTGGTTCATGATATGCATAGACTAGATCATTTTGGTGTTCATTTGTTTGATTCAGACGTTGGTGGTGTCATTGTTCAAAATGGTTCAGAATCATCTTTTTGTCGGATGTTAAGGCAAAGAAATGTAATGATCTGAATTTGGTCGATTTGAAGAAAGTGGTTTCAAAAAAACCTATTAAGGCTTTCTCTTAATACGAAGATGATGTGCTTCAATATCAAGGTCGTTTATGTGCTTCGAATGTTGATGTGTTGAGGAAATAGATCTTATCCAAAGCTCACAGTTCTCAAGATTCTATTCACCATGTCACATCTAGGAGATAGTGTTCGACTGTGATAAACTTGGTATTAGAGCCACCAAGATGACCTTGATATACAGAAATTCTATTGGTGGAATGGAATGAAGAATGATATTGGAGAGTATGTGGTTGAGTGTCCAAATTGCCAACAAGTGAAAATTGAGCATAAAAAATCGAGAGGTATGACTTAGGATATTAGCATCCCTATGTGAAAGTGGGAGAATTTGAATATAGATTTTATTATGGGTTTACCCCGCACTCATCGATAGCATGATTCCATTTGGGTTGTTGCGGACTGAATGGCAAAGTTGGCACATTATATTCCCGTGAAAACTTCTTATTCAACTGAGGACTATGCTAAGTTATATATTTGAGAGATGGTTAAGTCGCATGGTGTGCTCTTATCCATCATATCAAACCGAGGTACCCAGTTTAATTCTCAATTGTGAAGATCGTTTAAGAAAGTACTTGGTACTCATGTAAAGCTTAGCATAGATTTCAACCAGCAGAATGATGGTCAGGCTTAGCGGACTATTCATACTTTGGAAGATATATTGAGAGCTTGTGTGATTGACTTTCAAGGTAATTCTGATGATCATTTTTCTTTATTGAGATTGCTTATAATAGAAGCTATCACTCGAATATTCAGATGGCTCCTTTTGAGGCTCATTTATCGTAGGAGGTGTAGATTTCCTATTGATTTTTTTAAAGTTGGTGAATTCGCCTTGATATCGCCTGAGTTAGTTCATAAGGCGATGAAAAAAGTTTGAATTATTAGAGAAAGATTGAGGATGACTTAGAGTTGACTGAAATCCTATGCGGATGTGGCAAGAAAAGAGCTTGACTTTGTTGTTGATGATTTGGTTTAATTGAAAATATCACTCATGAAAGGTGTGATGAGATTTCAGAAGCAAGGGAAGCTTAGTCCCGTTATGTATCTGATTTTGAGGAATTCCAGTAAAGTAGCGTATGAGTTGGATTTGCCTTCAATTTTGGCATCGGTGCATCCGATGTTTCATGTTTCATCGTTAAAAAAGTTTATTGGTGACCCTACTTTAGCCGTGTCTTTAGAATGTGTCGGTGTGAAAGAAAGTCTTTATTATGAAGAGGTTCTTGTTGAGATTCTAGATCATCAAGTCCAGAATTTGAGAAATGTCATGACCTAGGGGTACCCCCTAGATGTAACATGGCGTATAGAACCCCGAAGGACTCCATAGAAGGCACTTAGTTCTCATAACATAAGAAATAGAACAATACGAGTAAAACAATAGTCCAAGTCCAAATCATTTTATAAAAGAAAAGCGGAAGTCTAAAACACTTGTCTCATCATAGCCATCTAATACAATAGAATGAAATTGAGCCTAGCCTATACATCATGTCCAAAGAGAAAGACATGAAAGAAACTGAAAATAATAAACTCCGTCCTCGAAGCATGAGGACTCACCGAAGCTCAGAAATATCTCAAATCAACCACTAGCCACGAGAATGATAATCCAGACTGTCGGACCCTACATTTGGAGAAAATATATGCAAGAGTATGCGTTAGTACAAAACAATGTACCAAGTATGATAGTCATACATAAAATAGTTAAAACATAATAAAAGGGACATTTCATTGCATGACATGCAATTGACCAAGCCAAACATGATATAAAAGAGTTATCAAATATAAGTAATAAATCATGGTTAATGCAAGCTAACATCATCTTAAATACCTTTGAACTCATGTGAGATACTTCTTGAAGTAACCTTAGTTCATTATTAATGTGGGGAATTATCCTTAACCGACATATAGACCATGTGAGCTATAACATGATCCCCCGGTATCTTCCACACCGAAAAGGGTTGTCCTACTTGCCAAGGTAGAACCATGAACTTCTAGCTTAAGTGGATCCACTAGCTAATGTATATCTACACAATCATCCTATGAGGGCACATAGGTAAGGGATAAGGAAATTGCTTCTAGAAACCCGACCTCTACTAACGGGAGAGCCTCCATCGCAATATCCTCTCGGTGCTAAGAATAAATCCCACGGAATAGTCATTTCTTACTTTGACCTTATTTTTCATGGAAAGGTGCCTTTGGACAACCTACCCAAGCTAGTTCATTAGGATAGCTCTTACTCTTGATTCATTTAGGCGAGAAAGCCTTTCAACCTAAGATTCCTTTCTATGTGAGAAAACCTTTCACATCATTCTAGCTATGTGTTTATGAGAATGTCCTTTCCACAACACACCCCCATAAGAAACATTTGCATAGATTTCATAAGAAAATGCGTAAGTCCATAATTTACCTCTTGAGGTCCAAAACACACTTTCAATCATCAATGCTTAGAAAACATGGGTTACATATGGATTTCATCATAAATACATGTAAATCTAGCAATACATGCTTAATTTAATAAAACTCTTCCTTTAAGCTCAAATCCCACATCATATGATTCATAACTTGAAAACATAGGGGGTTACATGGGTTCATGGAGAAATCATCATTAAATCATCATATTTCATCCATTCATGCATAAGAGATCATAATTCAATCATATAAATCAATAATCAAAAGAACCCATGGTGATTGAATAAAACCCTAACTTAGTTGGGGAATTCTACCTTTAGAAATAGAGGAATTTGGGAACTCCATGGATGAAAGGAATCCATGTATGAAAACTATCATACCTTGAATCCAAAAGCTAGCCTTCAATGGAGGAATTGAGACCTTGACTTGAAACGCTAAGTTGAATTTTCTTCTTCTTCAAGTTTCTAGAGAGAGAAATATTTGGAGAGAAGATTTGGTTTTCTTTTGTGAATTTGGAAGAATAAAGTGAATGAAAAATTTGGGGGTTGAAAATACTTATATAGGGGTCTTAGTGAAGGGTAAAACGACGTAGAATAGGAACTAACTAATTATGAAAAGACCCAACTGCCCTAAAATTAACTGTCAGCCCACCTCCAGCGGACCCCAGTCGCCGGACCGTGGTCTGACCTACGGCCTACCCTGGTGGACCGTCGTTGGTCATCTGGGACTAGGATTTTGGGTCTCAAACGACGGACTCTAACCACGGACTCTGGTCTGGCCTACGGTCCGTGGTCCCTTCCACGGGCCGTGGGTGGCCGGCGTTGGTTGCACCTGGAAGTTCTGGGAATTGGTTTTATTTCCCTTTTTCCGGATACAGAGTGTTATAATATTTCCCCCTTGGGACCATTCGTTCTCGAATGAGATTCAAACTAGTTCTAAAAGATTAGGAGAGGAACTAACAACCCAACCTAACAATGCAATGCATGCAACCAAGGAGGAACTATCGACTCCAAGATAGGACGTTCTCAAAACATCATAAGAGGGGTGAAAATAACTCTAACAGCCCATCATGCATGCAATGCATATATACAAGGAGGAAACATCAACTCCAAGATAAACATACTCAATGCATCATAAGGAAGTAGGAACTACATCTAGCAACCCAATATGCATGAAATTTCAAAATTTCTCATGTTCAAGGAGGAACTACCTTCTCCAAGCTAAAAGCATGCTCAACACAATCTCATGGATCCCATATGCAATTCACTCTCAAAAAGCATAGCTAAAGCATGTTCATCAATTCATCTCATGAAGTCTATAGGCAACTCATACTCAATGCACAACAACATGAGGAAAATCAAGCGTGTAAACTCAGTTTCTTTCAAAACACAAGTTTTCATAAACATGCATAATATAAGGAAATCATGGAAACACATAAACCACATGACTCCAAAACAAAGGTCAAACCAAGAGGAACTCATTACCTCAAGCTAGAGTAGGAGTAGAAGGAAAGAGATGAGGATATCGGGACATCATATCGGCCTCGGCCTCCCAAGTATCACCCTCAACTAACTGATTCGTCCACAATACTTTCACAGAAGCAACTTCCTTGTTTCTCAATTTCATAACTTTCTGGTCCAAAATCTCAACCGAAACTTCCTCATAAGAAAGGCTTTCATCAACTCCCAACCCTTCTAAGGAAACTATGGATGTTGGCTAATCAACACTTTTCTTCATCATAGAGACATGGAAAACTTAATGCATCGATGCCAACTCATTTGGCAAATCTAGCTCATAAGCAACCTTACCAACATGCCTCAAAATCTGATATGGGCCTACATATCAAGGACTAAGATTCCCTTTCTTACCAAACCTCATTCCACCCTTCATGGGTGAGAATTTCAAGTAAACTCAATCATGAATGTCAAACTCAAGATCCCTTCTTCTCACATCGGCATATGACTTTTGCCGACTTTGTGCCGTTTTCAACCTTTCTCTAATAAGTCGAACTTTCTCTATGGCCTCATGTACCAATTCAGGACCTATTAGGGCAACTTCACCCACCTCAAACCAACTTATAGGAGATCTACACCTCCTTCCATATAGTGCCTCAAATGGAGCCATATCAATACTCGAGTGATAGCTATTATTATAGGCAAACTCAATGAATGGCAAATGGTCATCTCAATTACCCTTAAAATCAATCACACAACCTCTGAACATATCTTCCAAAGTTTGGATAGTACGCTCCACTTTCTCATCGGTTTGGGGATGAATGGCCGTGGTAAGCTTAACCTTAGTTCCAACACCCTTTTGGAATGACTTCCAAAACTGAGAAGTGAATTGGGCACCACGATGGGAAATAATGAGCAAAAGCACTCCATGCAACCTTACCATTTCTCTCAAATATAACTTGGCATAGTCCTCCACCGAATAATAAACCTTGACGGGAAGGAAATGAGCGATTTCGTCATCCGATCTACTATAACCCAAATAGAGTCATGTTGTCGCCGGCTGTGAGGCAAACCAACAATAAAGTCCATATTCAAATCTTCCCACTTCAAAGTAGGAATGCTAGTGTCTTGGGACTAACCTCCTTCTTTCTGATGCTCAACCTTCACCTGTTGGCAATTTGGACATTTAGCCACAAATCCTGCAATATCCTTCTTCATCCCATTCCACCAATAGAACTCCCGTAAATCACGGTACATCTTGGTGGCTCCCGGGTGAATGAAATACCGCAAACTATGGGCTTCTGCCAAGATCTGTTCCCTCAAGTCATCAACATTTAGAACACACAAACGACCTTGGTATCTAAGTACCCCATCTCCCTATTGGGAGAAAGCATCAACGGATTTCTTAAGCACTGCTTCTTTCAATTATACAAAAATTGGATCAAGACCTTGCTTGGCTTTCACATCCGCCACAAAAGATGATTCGGAACCACTGTGAATCATAACACCACCTTTGGTGGAGTCCACTAATTGGACACCTAATCGAGCCAATCTATGAACATATCGAACCAACTCTTTCTTTCCTTCTTCAATATGAGCAACACTACTCATAGATAATCAACTAAGAGCATCCGCTACCACATTAGCTTTACCGGGGTGATAAAGAACACTCATGTCGTAATCTTTTAATAACTCAAGCCACCTTCTTTGGTGAAGATTCAAATCTTTTTGATTGAACACATATTGCAAACTCGTGTGGTCGGTAAACACATCTACATGAACTCCAAACAAATAGTGCCTCCAAATCTTTAAGGAAAAAATGACCGCCGCTAATACAAGGTCATGGGTAGGATAATTTTTTATGAACTTTAAGTTCCCTTGAGGCATAGGCAATAACTTTCCCATTTTGCATAAGCACACACCCAACTTAATTCTCGAGGCATCACAATAAACCACAAAACCATCTGTCCCTTCCGGTAAGGTCAATACTGGAGCGGAAGTCAGTCTATATTTCAATTCTTGAAAACTCTTTGCACACCCTTCGGACCATATGAACTTAGCCTTCTTTTGAGTCAAAGCCATCAAAGGAGAGGCAATTGAAGAAAATCCCTCAACAAACCTTCTATAGTAACCGGCCAAACCCAAGAAACTTCTAATATCCGAAGGAGTGAGAGGTCTAGGCCAACTCTTGACCACATCCGTCTTCTTAGGATCTACCTCAATACCCTTACTTGAAACAATATGACCAAGGAAAGCAACGGACCTTAACAAAAATTCACATTTACTAAACTTTGCAAAAAGTTGTTGGTCCTTAAGAATTTTAAACACGATCCTCAAATGATCAATATGCTCATTCTCACTCCTTGAGTACATCAAAATATCATCAATGAACACAATCACAAACATGTCAAGGTATTGCCTAAACACCATATTTATCAGATTCATAAACGTTGCCGGAGCATTAGTCAACTTAAATGACATTACCAAAAATACATAATGACCATACCGAGTTCAAAAATCCATCTTCAGAATGTCACCTCCCCTCACCCTCAATTGGTGATAACCCAATCGAAGATCAATCTTAGAGAAATAACTTCCCCCTTGAAGTTGGTCAAATAAATCATCTATTCTTGGAAGAGGATACTTATTCTTAATAGACACCTTTTTCAACTGACGATAGTCAATACATATAGAAGAGAATTATCCTTCTTTCTAACAAACAAAACTGGAGCACCCCATAGAGAGATACTCAGTCGGATGAAACCCTTATCCAATAGATCTTTAAATTGTTCTTTCAACTCCTTAAGTTTTGTCGAAGCCATACAGTAAGGAGGAATAGAAAGAGGTTGCGTATCTGGGAGAAGGTTAATACCGAAGTCTATTTACTGCTCGGGAGGAATACTGAGTAAGTCATCTGGAAACACTTCTGGAAACTCATTTACAACAAGGACCGACTTAAAAGAAGGGGTTTCAAAATCTACATCCCTCACCCTAACTAGATGGTAAATGCAACCGTTAGAAATCATCTTTTAAGCTTTAAGACAAGAGACGAATTGACCCTTAGGCATATAATTTCCCCCCTTCCAATCCAGGACAGGCTCATTTGGAAACTGAAACTTGACTACACGAGTTCTATAATCAATAGAAGCATAACATGAGTGCAGCCAATCCATACCCAAGATAACATCAAAATCTAGCATATCAAGCTCTACCAAGTCAACAAGAGTAACTCTATGGGACAAGGAAACGAGACACTTTCTATAGACCTTCTTAGCCACAATAGAATCACCAACAGGAGTGGAGACAGAAAATGGTTCTAACAACACATCAGGGAGCACATCAAATCTCATAGCCACATATGGCATCACAAAAGACAAAGTAGCACCGGGATCAAGTAAAGCATATACATCAAGTTGAAAAACTTTCAACGTACTGGTAACCACATCGGGTGAACTCTTTTGTTCCCCACGGGTTTGAAGTGCATAGAAACAGTTTCTCTTAGGAGCATTGGAACCTGAACCACTCGGAGGAGCTTGATTTCCCTTTCTTCCTTTAGCCGTAAGCATTGGGCAATCCCTCATTTTCTGACCACTTTTACCACAACCATAACAACCATACCTGCCGGCTAGGCACCTACCCTCGTGCTTCCTTCCACACTTAGTACAAGTAGACCTAGACAATGAAGATCCACTACCATTACCTTCTTGAGGCTTAGGGTTAGACACCCTATCTTTGTTGAACTTTGGAGGATCATTGGCAGAATCTTGACCGGAAAACCTTTGTCAAAATCGAGGATGACCTTGTCCATCGGACCTTGCATGAGAGAAATTTCCATCGCCAGTCTTAGCCCTCTTTACCTCCATAGACTTTTCCATAAGTTTTTCCTCCTTAATTTGTTGTGCATGCACCATGAGATAAGAGATGTCCATGTCCTGAATGAGCATGGTGGTTTGGCACTCTTTAACTACCATTTCGGATACACCCGAAACAAACTTACTCATTCTAGCCCTTGAATCTGCAACCATTTTTGGATCATATTTTGACAATTGAGTGAACTTTAGAGCATAGTCCCTCACACTCATACTCCCTTGTCGGAGGTTAATGAACTGAAGCACCTTGGCTTCCCTCATCTCAAGGGGAAAGAACATATCAAGAAAAGTGGCTTAAAACTTCTCCCAATCAAGAGGACCCGCATCTTCTGGTCTCCCTTCCTTCCATTGGTTATACCATATTTGAGCCACTCCTTTTAGTTGATAAGCGGCCAACTCTGCTTTTTATACCGGAGTAACTCCCATGATCATCAAAACCTTATAGACCTCATCAATAAACTCTTGAGGATCTTTCTCAACTTTAGAATCATGAAACTCCAGAGGATTCATCCTAGTGAAGTCACTCACTCTTGAAGCCGTCGTACCCACATTTGGGTTCATGGGAACTGCAACCTCCCTATTAGATTAGGCAGTCACCGCTTGAGCCAACACTTGAAAAGCATCCCTAAACTCCTCATTTGACACTTGCTCTGCCAAAGGATCGACCAGAACTTGAGGAGCTTGGGGAGGAGCTTCTTGTTCCTCATTCTCCCTCACATTCCTTCTAGTATAAGCTCTTCGGGTAGACATATCCTAAATAACATAAGATAAGGATTAGGAGAGAGACTTTATAGAGTTAAACTCTATCGCACGACTTAAGAGTAATGAAAGAAATAGAATTTCCTAATCATCTTGTAGCCTTTCATTCATAAATGTGACGCGCTTCACACTTATGAACAAGACTCTACTAGACGTGGCTTACGAGACATCCTAGGACCATTGAAAACCTTGTGCTCTGATTACCAAGTTTCTCACGACCCAAGGGTACCGCCTATATGTAACATGGCATATAGAACCTCGAAGGACTCCATACAAGCCACTTAGTTCTCATAATATAAGAAATAGAACAATACGAGTAAAATAATAGTCCAAGTCCAAATCATTATATAAAATAAAATGGAATTTGAAAACACTTGTATCATCATAGCCATCTAATACAATAGAATGAAATTGGGCTTAGCCCATACATCATGTCCAAATATAATTACATAAAAGAAGCTGAAAACAATAAACTCCGTACTCGAAGCATGAGGACTCACCAAAGCTCAAAAATATCCCAAATCAACCACTAGCCACGAGAATGATGACATTGACTGTCGGACCCTACATTTGGTAAAAATATAGGCAAAAGTATGCGTTAGTACAAATTAATGTACCAAGTATGATAGTCATGCATAAAACAGTTAAAACATGCTAAAAGGGACATTTCATTGCATGACATGCAATTGACCAAGCTAAACATGATATAAAAGAGTTATAAAATATAAGTCATAAATCATGGTCAATGCAAGCTAACATCATCTTTAATACCTTTGAACTCATGTGAGATACTTCTTGAAGTAACCTTAGTTCATTATTAATGTGGAGAATTAGCCTTAACCGACATAGAGACCATGTGATCTATAACATGATCTCTCGATGTCTCCCACACCGAAAAGGGTTGTCCTACTTGCCAAGGTAGAACCATTAACTTTTAGCTTAAGTGGATCCACTAGTTAATGTCTATCTAGACAATCATCCTATGGGGTCACATAGATAAGGGATAAGGAGATTGCTTCTAGAAATCCGGACTCTACTAACGGGAGAGCCTCCATCTCAATATCCTCTTGGTGCTAAGAATAAATCCCACGGAATAGTCATTTCTTACTTTGACCTTATTATTCATGGAATGGTGCCCTTGGACAACCTGTCCAAGCTAGTTCATTAGGATAGCTCTTACTCTTGATTCTTTTAGGTGAGAAAGCCTTTCAACCTAAGAATCCTTTCTATGTGAGAAAACCTTTCACATTATGCTAGTTATGTTTTTATGAGAATATCCTTTCAACAACACAACAACAACATCATCATTGGTAATTTACTCTCAAAGCACCCTTAAAATATTTGCATAGCTTTCATAAGAAAATGCATAAGTCCATAATTTACCTCTTGAGGTTGGAAACCCACTTTCAATCATTAATGCTTAGAAAACATGGATTAGATATGGATTTCATCATAAATTCATGTAAAGCTAGCAATACATGTTTAATTTCATAAAACTATTCCTTTAAGCTGAAATCCCACATCATATGGTTCATAACTTGAAAACATAGGGGATTACATGGGTTCATGGGAAATCATCATTAAATCATCATATTTCATCCATTCCTGCATAAGAGATCATAATTCAATTATATAAATCAATAATCAAAAGAACTCATGGTGATTGAAGAAAATCCTAACTTAATTGAGGAATTCTACCTTTAGAAATAAGAGGAATTTGGGAACTCCATGAATGAAAACTGTCATACGTTGAATTTAAAAGCTAGCATTCAATGGAGGAATTGAGACCTTGACTTGAAACCCTAGGTTGAATCTTGTTCTTATTCAAGTTTCTAGAAAGAGAAATATTTGGAGAGGAGATTCGGTCTTATTTTGTGAATTAAGAAGAATGAAGTGAATGGTCTAATTTAGGTGTTGAAAATACTTATATATGGGTCTTAGTGAAGGATAAAACAACGTAGTATAGGAACTAATTAATTAGGAAAAGACCCAACTGCCACTAAAATTAACTGCCAGCCCACCTCCAACTGACCCCAGTCGACAGACCGTGGTGTGACCTACAGCCCATCCTGGTGGACCGTCGTTGGTTATCTTGGACTAGGATTTTGGGTATAAAACCACGGAACGTGGTCTGGCCTACGGTCCGTAAGTTAGGCCGTGGTCCTGAGCCCTCAGACCACTGTTAGGTAGGCCAACCATGAACCACACCTACGGTCCGTGGTCCCTTCCACGGGCCGTGGGTGGCCGGCGTGGCTTACACCGGCAACTTTTGGGAATTTATTTTATTTCCCTTTTGTGGATACGCGGTGTTACAAGAAAGTTAAAAGTTGCTTTTGTGAAGTTCTTTGGAGGAATCAGTTAGTTGAGGGTGCTACTTGGGACGTGAAGCCGATATGATGTCCAAGTACCCCATCACTTTCCCTCAACTTAAGTTTCAGGTTGGGGTATTAGTTCCTCTTATGTACTCTTTCGGATTCATGCGTTTTAGATATTCTTATGATTCCCTATGCATGCATGTTCATGAAATGAGGTTTAAATTTTATGTTTTAGCTTTGAGTCGATTACTCCTTGGTTTTATGTATTTTTATGTGTTTTGCATTCATATTGGGTTGTTAGATATCTTTCCTATTCTATTCATGCTTGGTTGAATCTCATTCGAGGATGAATGTTCCCAAGGGGGAGATATTGTAACACCTCAGAAGTAGAAAAGTTGAATTGGGAATGAAGTGTTGTAGAAAAGTTGTTGTTGCAGCTGGTATATGAGGGCAAAGTACAGACCATACTTAGTTCCACGATCCATAGTTGGCCGTTGTAGATGAGTTCCTTGAAATCTGGTCTCAGATGAATTTTTAGGAGCCAATAGGACAACTCGTGGATGGGTATATGGACCATCGTCGGGTCTCGTGGTTGTGAATTTAGAAAGTAAGGATGTCACTGAATCGAGTTATATGGATGAGTTGAACGGACCTTAGAGAAGAAGATGGCTCGTGGATGGGTCTCGTGGACTCGAGTTTTAGAATCCATTGATTGTAGTGCCTTGGATATACAGACGACAGTATACGTGTCATACAATGGACCACGACTCGTGGGTTGTCGATTGTGGTTCTTCATCAGATAAATGGCTTTTCAGGAGTTGGATGCAAGAATGACCACTACGGTCCGTAGAAATATGGAACTTAGACTGTGTTCGTAGAAGCGGATTCGATAGTTTTAGTCAGGGTTAATTGGGTCTTTTCCTACCCCTTTAAGCCCTAAACTATGTCATTTTAAGCCTATTCCTAAGACCTATAAGTGTTCCTAAGGATCAAACCCTCACCATTCACTCTCAACCTTGAAACGCTCTCAAGTTTTCTTCTCTCAGGTTCCGTCAAGGTGATTCTAGGGTACTTCAAGTTCAAGTCTCCATTCTAGATTTCAATCTAGGATTTCATCAAGGTATGTGAGAAATTCATCAATGGGTTTCTCTTCACCCATTGAGTCCCAAATAAACCTCAAAATCTCTCTTGTGATTATGAACTAAATTCTAGATAGATAAATAACAAATCTTCTTCAAGATCATTTTTATGCATAAAACCCCTAAGCTTTGTGTGTTGACCTTGATTGAGGGAAAAATAATAAGGTTTATTCTAAGGGTGCTAGACTTCTAATTAGGGTAGATCAGAAAGGGTTGGCACTATTATGCTGCCCCTCCCAACACATCAAATCAACAACATAAAAGCTTTGGGAAGGGGGAAAACTATAATAAAACAAAAAAGCAGGCAAAATAACTTTAAGGGTCATTACAAGACATTTTTGCACGAGGGTTAAATTTTATCACTTTTTATTCGATATAGTAATGTTTATGATCAGTCGACCTATAATAACTATTAAGTACTATTGGTGTGTACTCACCCTACATATTCTACATCTTTTATTATGTAGATCCTAGCATGTGATGCGGTCCCTGATTTATCATCCTACATTTTTCTGCATCTTTTGGGGGATGGCACCAGCCTTCAGGATTAACCCATTTTCTTTTTTATATTCTTTTACTATTCTTTTATGGTTTAAATAGTGATGTATGAGATCTTACTCAGTTCTCCTTATTTTAGAAATTCTGATGCATGTTAGTTGAATAAAGACCATGGGGAGATTAGGTGTTATTAAATTGTTTGCTGAATAGTCTTCTTTAGGGGAGATTATTGTCTCAATAGATTTTATGCTTTCTTAAAGTTTTATTTTATGTTGGCCAATTGGTCGAACCATATTAAAATATATCTTTCTTTTACTATATTTTTCTTTGTCATCCAATTAATCTTCACGATTTGCAATTATTCATTTTCGTATGATGCTTTATATATTATTTTGATCCTAATATTTTATTGTGTTGTAAGTTTAAGTACATTATTTATTTTGGTTATTACTTAATTTTATTGTTTCATTGAGTTAAATCAATTATTAGGTTACGCCAAAAAGTATTATTTTGTGTAATGATCGATTTAGTTTAACTGCAACACTTTTTTTTCTCATTTTATCTTTACGTACTATTTAATAGTCATATTTTATCCTTTAGCATATCTCATGATTGTATCTCCAACCCGTAATTCATGTATGAAAGTTTGTAAGAAAACATGTTTTTATGTGTCAGAAGAAAGAAAGGGGGATGTATTGGATGTATTGATTTAACTATTTTGAATGCTAATGGTTTAGTTTAGATTACATAAATGTAATTATAATTTTCTCGATTCCCGATAATTAATAACATAGAGGATAAACTGATGAAACCTTGGTTTACACTAATCCTAGATGATCTAAAAAAAGCTAATCACATCATCCAATTTATATAACACTTCCATACTTATAATTTGATAACTAACTTCAAAATCATAACTATGATAATACATGTCATAAAAAACTAAACATCTTCAGTAAAAATAAATAAACCCAAAAAAATAATATCATATGATCACATATTGTTGGTTTTTCCAAACGTGGGTGCTTCTTCTGAATCCTTGTTTTGAGTTACCTCAACCTCAGTTCTCTTCTTGCTTGATTCTTTTCCCTGTAACAATGTAATATTCTTATCAATAATCAAAGTAATTTCTTTCCAAAAATATTTCCAATTTCTTAATTAGCTGAAAAGATTCATGGCTATAAAAGATTGATATATTTAATGAAATAAAAATTGATTAGGAGTTGTGGTAACCATAGAATTTGAGAAACTTTTTGTATTGTTACATTAGAATTTTCGTTTCAATTTATTCGTCTGATTTTGACTTGACACGATTTTTAGAGTTAAATAATCTTATGTCATAAATATTTCATGTGGAAATTAAAATTTAAGAGTTGCGAAAAAAATGAAAGAGACATTTTTTAATCAGGTTAAAAATAAAAGTGAGATAAAAAAAAATTAAAACAAAAGGAGTATTATTTATATTTTAAAAACTTGTGGTGTCACTTATCTCATATATAATAAAAGGTTGCATTGATATACTCTAGGTTTGGAAAGAAAATAACAATTAACAAAACTAGAGGTTAGGTATAAGAGTAAAAACCAAGGGTGACAACCCTCCTCCTCTCTTAATTTACCTTTTTCGCACCGCGCATGATTCATGAATTCAATCATAGATTATACGACAGAAGAAAAAGTCAAACAAAGAACGAGAAAAATATGAATTCATTTTAGTGATAAAGGAATTAAAAAGATAAATCAAGTGCATGTTTAAATTTTTGAATCAACCTGTTACCTAGAAATATATATCAAGAAGGGTCAAAATGGCATCTTTTTCCTTTTTTGTAAGATGAGCCTTGAATCTAGCTAAAGATATTAGATCATAAATCCTTAAACGATGCCTAGGGTGTTGTGGCTGAAATCTTCTAGACAAAGTTGGAGATGAAGGCAATTGCTTAACATATGTTGAAACAACATGAGATGCTTTTGTAGGAAAATCATGTTGTTGTTGTTGTTTTGCAATTGATGAGATTGTAGTAGAACCCTGATGTTGTTTGTTGGAAATCGGTAAATGGCACAAAAAGCTTTCCATGGGAGGTCCCTTTAATCCAACCATCCTTGAAGTTCCTCCTTGTATGAGTTGCTATTGCTTGGCTTGAAAAAAACTCTTTTTCACAACAGACACATTGGTATATCAACATACCATCTTGCTGATTTTGTCCTTGCATTTTTGTTACATTCATGTTCATCATTTTGGATAGACGAGGAGTATATATAGGGGGAGTAGAAATGGGAGGGGTTGGGTTTGGAGTCAACTTTGCTTTTATTCTTTTTTGGGATGTGTTTGAAAATATATACTCTATTTTACTTTATTTCGCTATATGGCGTTTGTGCATTTATTATTTATCCTAATAAGAAGAAAATATATTAATATATCTGAAATCCTAATCATGATAATTTTTCTTGGCATAAAACCCCTAAACTTAGTGTATTTTACTCAGAACCCCTTAAATTATTAGTAATTTTAATTACCTCTCTAAATTTGGCTATTTGATAGTTTTTACCCTATAAGATATTGTCCTAAGAGTGTAAAATACACTCGCATGTCATGTAGAGATTTTGTTCACTTGATATTTTTAGAAATAATTTTACATTCATGTTCATCATTTTGGGGAGACGAGGAGTATATATATGGGGGGGGGGGGGGAGTAGAAGAGGCATGGGTAGGGTTTGGAATCAACTTTACTTTTATTCTTATTTTGGATGTATTAGAAATTATATTGTCTGTTTTACTTGATTTCTTTATGTGGCACTATGCATGTCACGACCCAAAAATGGACATGATGACACTTGTCTAATCCCACCAAGACAAGTTAGCATCAACCCAAAGAAATGAAAGAAATTCAGAAAGAGAAAAAAAGAACAAGATTAAAAACGGAAAAAATATTCATTTTATTAACACCCCAAAACCTGGTTGTCAAGTGTACAAGTCACTGATTACATAAAGTGTGGATTGAAAGATAATTACAAGTCTCAATGTCTTTGTTTCTCAAATAGAACAAAATATAACATAAAGAAAAAATAGGGCCCGCCAGGATGACAAGCAGCTACCTCTCAATAGTCCTTTGACAAGCCTCGGAAATAGGAGATAAGAGCAATCACACAGTATCGAGCTCAGAACCTATACAAGTGTAGAAACAAGGAGTGAGTACCAACCAACACGATACTCAACAAGCAACCTAATAAACAAAGAAAACTAGCTACAAATTGAATACTCCTTTCATCCCAACCGAACCTCCTCAAACTACAACCAGCATAGAAATCAGTCCAACCTAACAGTTTCATAATACACAGCTCACAAGGCTTAACCACACAGTTCAATAATCACAATTCAATGATCGAAACGTATCAAGTAAGTCAATCTCAAGTAACAATTAGACCAATCACAAGTAACAAGTAGATCAATCACAAGTACAAGTAGATCAATCATAAGTTTCAAAATATATCAAATCACAATAGTCAACTCTTTCCGAAATCATTTCCTTTTAGCACAATATCACTAGCCGTAACCATTTTTCATCGGCTTTATATCACATCACTGTTCGGAACTATTTCCCTTCAGCTTTATATCATATCACTAGCCGGAACCATTTCCCTTCGGGTATATATCATTTCACTAGCCGAGACCATTTCCCTTCGACTTTATATTATTTCACTAGCTGGAACCGTTTCCCTTTAGCTTTATATCATATCAATAGCCAAAACAATTTTTCTTTGGCTTTATTTCACATGTCTCATCATGGTGTAGAACGTTCAATGCACATAAGCAATTTCACACCATAATAAAGAGACACAAATTCAAGCAATTAAAGTCCACTTTCATTCCATCAAAGCATTTCATCAATCAAACAAATAGAGGCCACAACAAGGTAATTCACAAAGCATTAAGATCAACATGATACTTTTTCATTAATCCCCTTTTTATTCATTAAGATTGATCAAGTGGAACAATGAACCTTTCACCTCTTTCCCATTACTCCCCAACACACACACAATGAAGGGAAATGCACAACATTCTACTAGATTTACAAGATTTAGGAGATAATTTGCCTTAATTCAATCAACTCATCACTCCAAGACTTGAGTCTTCCTTTTCCGACCAACATCCAAAGCCACATAATCTATTTCAATCAAGTATTCACAATAAGTTTCCGAAAACAACAATACCAACATCATATACTTTGAAAAATAGGTCAATCAACTCAAAACCCTATTCTGAAAATGGGGTTTGAATCCAAAATCAATACTTGAAAATGTTAACCAAGGCCTTTGGAACTCATTGGAGAAAACCATTTCGAAAAAGGAATTAAATCAGTTCATACAATCTCCATTTTAGTCTAGGACTTAAGTTCTTGAAAAACCTTGTCATTTGTCAATCAAAATCCCTAGTTTGGATGTCAAAATCCATAAATAATCAAAGGAAAATGAAGTTTTAGGATCACAAAAGCTTACCAAAAATAATTAGCATAAGAAATCACTTCAAAATCTCCTTCAAGTATTTTATCAAGCTCAACAATGGAAATGGGGCTTAAACCCCAAAATTTCAGACCAAAAACCCCTCTCTGATGTCGCAAAAGCAACCCAGGTTCACAAAAGTGAACCCCGCGTAAAAGGCGCCTCTCACAAATGCGAAGCTCTATTCCTTTTGCGAAGTCTTCTTAAGCAAATCACTCCTTGCTTCTGCGAAGGTCACGCAAGCGACTGGCCTTCGCAAAAGCAGGCATGCAGACACCAACAAACACAACCAACTTTAAAACATTGAAACAACCATCGGAATTCATTTGAAACCCCGTACACAAAAACCATATATGCAAATTGACTATACTAGACGTTCTGAATTCAATGGAACCATTGAAATATGAATTTGACGTCAACTTGATCCTACATTCATGAAAGTCACAAGAAACTAACATAACACCTAAAAACGCTAAAACAAGCTCAAGACTTCTGAAAATTCAACAAAGACCTCACTTAGGCCTAAAATCATCCCCCAAAACTGTAACACCTCAAACTTCCAGAAAGGGCTAAAAGGTGAAATTTGGGCAAGTCCAGGAATCCAAAATAGATCATGGACCCTTCACGGCATCCTAGACGGTCCGTGTAGGGGACCAGGTCCGTTTAAAATTCATGGTGAAAATTAAAAAAAAATTATAAAGAAGGTGGCTATTCATTAAACTAAAGTATAAAAAGAAATACTTTAAGGTATCGATTGATTCAAGGTATTAGCTTGTTTATCCTAGTATAAATTTTGAGATTAAATCTATATATCTCGTATTTGGTCGGAGGTAATTTCTAACATTAGTACTATCTTCGTTATTATTTGTTTGTCTAATTTTAACTTGATATGATGTTTTAAAAGTTAAATAATACATTTTAATCTTATGGTCTTTTAGTAGAGATATGTTAAATGTACCAAAAGTTTTTGTACTCATGTAACATAAACATTTCATATTGAAGCTGAAAATTAAAAATTGCCAATAAAAGAACGAGACATTTTTCAAACGGGCAAAAAAAAGTGAGCTAATAAAATTAAAACAAAAGGAGTATTATTTTAATATCAAGAACTTGTGGTATCACGTATGTCATATATAAAATGTTGCATTGATAATCCAGGTTTGGAAACGAAATGAAAACTAAGAAAACTAGAGGGTGGGTATAAGAGTAAAAAACAACAATGACAACCCTTCTCGTTTCTTAATTTACTTTCTTCATGTCGCACATGACTCATGAATTCAATCATAGATTACACGACATAAACAAAAGGTCAAACAAAGAACAAGAAAAACACGAATTCTTTTTAGTGATGACGGATTAAAAAGATAAAGCAAGTGCATGTTTAAATTTTTAAATCAACCAGTTATCTGGAAATCCCAAGAGACAAAATGGCATCTTTTTCCTTTTTTGGTAAGATGATTCTTGAATCTCCTTTCCTACATAAGGGTCTCATGTTGATTCAACACATGTTAAGAAATTTTCTTCATCTACAACTTTATCAAGCAAATGCCTAGGGGGTTGTGGCTGAAATCTGCTAGAAAAAGCTGGAGAGGAACGCAATTGCTTGAAATGTGTTGAATCAACCTACGAAACTTTTGTAGGAAAAACATGTTGTGTTTGGGAAATTGTCGAGATTATAATAGAGCCCTGTTGTTGCTGATTTTGTCCTTGTATTTTTGTTACATTCATGTTCATCATTTTGGGGGAGGAGTATATATATACGGTGGAATAGAAGAGATAGGGGGTTGGGTTTGGAGTCAACTTTGCTTTTATTCTTATTTTGGATGTATTAGAAAATATATTTTCTCTTTTACTTTACTTCCTTATGTGGCACTGGTGCATTTATTATCTATACTAATAAGAAAATATATATGATAAATCACAAATCCTCATCATGATATTTTTTCTAGGCATAAAACCTCCAAACTTGGTGTGTTTTATTTAGAAACCCTTAAATTATTAGTAATTTTAATTACCTCTCTAAATTTATCTTTTTGATAATCTTTACCCTAGAAGATATCGTCCTAAGAGTGGGAAATACACTCGTCTATCACGTAGAGATTTTGATCACCTGACATTCTTATAAATAATTTTGCAATTATGTTACTCTCATGTTCATCTTTTGGGGAGAGGAGGGGTATATATTTATTTGGGGAGTGGGGGGAGTAGAAGAGACTGTCGAGGGTTTGGGTTTGGACTCAACTTTATTTTTATTCTTATTTTGGATGTATTATTAAAATATATTGTGTATTTTACTTTATTTCTTTATGTGGAATTCGTACATTTATTATTTGTACTAATAAGAAGAAAATATATTGATAAATCACAAATAAAACCCCTAAATTTAGTGTATTTTATTCAAAACCCATAAATTATTAGTAATTTTCATTGCCTCTCTAAATTTTGCTATCTGATAGTCCTTACCCTAGAAGATATCGTCTTAAGAGTGTGAAATACACTCACCTATCATGTATAGATTTTAGTCACTTGACCTTTCGAGAAATAAATTTATTTTTAGTTTTCTTAACCTTTTAGATATTTTGAATCAAATCTTAGAAAGAAATTGCTAGAACATCAATTTTTAGGAAAAGTACTATATGGCTTAATAATGAGATTTGGCCAATTTTGTTTTATCAATATATATAGTTGTGAGACACCTGCGTTGCACGTGAATATCAAACCATGTACTACACTATTTTAAAAAAATAATGTCAATATTATTAAATCAAAACTTTAAGAAAACAATTATAAATGGAATAATAAAGAATAAGTTCCTATGAATAGTGAATGTGAACTTTATTATGATTACTACTGAAACTGTCAAATCAATATCCGAAAATACCTATAATTATTTATGTAATGACCCGGTCAATCATTTTTAAAAAGTTTCATGAATTGACCATTTTGTCCCTCCCGATATTAAACCCGAGTTTTTTATGTTTGAGTTTTGAAAGTTGGGTTTGAACTTTGAGTTCAAAGTTGATAATTTTGTAAATTTTGAGTTTGAAAGGCTAATATTATTAAGAAAATAATTTTCGGTGTCTTGTGATGTTTCGATTGTCGGAATGGAATTTTGTCGATTCCATCAGTCCTAGAATGTGAAATCTCATAAGTGAGATTTGTCGATTTCAGATTCGGAGTATTTTTTTGGATTTGAGGTCCTAAATGTGAAATTTAGGAAATTTAGACTTTGGATAGACTATTGTCAACATTCAGGATTCGGATGCTCTGATCAGAATTTTGAGAGTTCCGTTGGATTCGGGGGATGATTTTAGACCTAGGTGAGGTCTTGGTTGATTTTTGAGAGGTTCCGAGATTGTTTTAGCCCTTTTAGGCGTTGAGTTACTTTGTTGTGGTTTTCACGGATGTTAGGTCTAGGAGACCTTGGATTCATGTTTCGACGGTTTCATTGAGTCTAAAAGATCGAGTATGATTGATTTTAATATATGGTTTGTGTGTACAAGGTTCTAAACGAATCCTGAGGCTCCTTTCATTGTTCTGAGAGTTGGCTGTGTTTGCTGGTGTCTGCAGGCCTCGCTTTTGCGAAGGAAATTAGCTTAAGCATCCTTCGCAGAAGCGGGAGCCTCTTCACTTAAGTAAGCTTCACAAAAGGGAAGAGAACTTCGCTTTTGCGAGAGGCACTAATTTTCTGGGGTTCTCTTTAGCAACATTAGAGAGGGTTTTGACCTTTCATTTTTGGGCTTTAAGCCCCAATTGTCATTTTTTACCTTTGGAAACCGTTGGTGGCGATTTTTGAAGGAATTCTAGTGCTAAATCATTTGGTTAAGCTTTTATGGCCCTAAAACTTCATTTCCGTTTGATTATTTATGAATTTTAACATCAAAATTTGGGATTTTGATTGGTAAATGGGAAGGTTTTTCAAGAACTCAAGTTCTTAACTAAAATGGAGATTGTGAACTTATTTTGAGTTCTTCTTCGAAATTTTTTTCACCAATAAGTTCTTAAAGCCTTGGGTATTGTTTTCAAGTGTTGATTTTTGGATTCAAACCTTATTTTCAGAATTGGATTTTATGTGGATTAACCCATTTTTTTCAAACAAATTGATGTGGGTATTGTTGTTTCCAGAAATGTATTGTGAATACTTGATTCTTTTGGATAGTGTGGCTTTGGACTTTGGTCGGAAGGGGAATACTCAACTCTTGAGTGATTAATTGATTGATTTAAGGCAAGTGATCACCGAAACCTTGTATTCTAGTAAAATTCGTGTATTCCCTTCATTATTTGTGTATAAGGAGTAATTGGAATGAGGTGAAAGGTTATTTGTCCACTTGATAAATCCTAATGAATAAAAATGGGTTGAATGAAAAGGCTATGTGATGAACATGCTGATGTGAATTGCCTTGTTGTGATGTTTATTGATTGATTGATGAAATGCTTGATAACATTAATATGGACTTGAATTGCATGAATTGTTGTCTCTTCCATCTGGTGTGATATTACTTCTGTGCATTGATTATTGAATATCGTCATGATACATGTGATGGTTTGATGTTGAGATCATTTTTGGCAAGTGATTATGATGTCGAGGTCATTGCCGGTGAATGATATTGTGCGGATGGGAAATAGCGTCGGCTAGTGATTGATATAAAGCCGGTGAGAAATTATTCCAGCTAGTGAATTAATATAAAGCCAATGTGAAATGATTTCGACTAGTGATTTGATATAATGCCAATGGGAAATGGTTCCGGCTAGTGATTTGACATAAAGCCGATGAGAAATGGTTCCGGCTAGTGATATTGTGTCGATTGGAAATGGTTCCGGCAAGAGATTGGCTATTGTTATTTGATGTATTCTAATGCTTATGTGTGACTTACTTTTTAAGTTTTGATTGATGCACTTGTTACATGTGATTGATCTACTTGACATTGATGTTTACCTACTTTATTCCTTTGGTTGTTGAATTGTGACTATTGAACTGTGATTATTAAGCCTTGCGAGAGGTGTAATGTAGAACAGATAGGCTGGGCTGATTTCTGTGTAGGTTGTACTTTAAGGAGGCTCGGTTGGGATGAAAGGAGTATTCAATTTCTAGCTAGATGCCTTGTTTATTAGGTTGGTTGTTGGGTACCATGTTGCTGGTACTCACTCCTTGCTTCTACACTTGTGTAGGTTCCGGGCCCGGTATAGCGTGACCATTCTTCTTCTCACTTTTCGAGGGTTGTTGATGGATTTGAGAGGTAGATTTTTGTCATTTCGGCGGGCCCTCTTTTTCCTTTTCTTTATGTTTTGTTCTTTTTGAGAAACAAAGACTGAGACTTGTACTTACTTATTTATTTTGCACTCTATGTATTAGTGGCTTGTACATGTGACAACCAAATTTTGGGAGTTTTAATAGAAAGATAATTTTCCGCTTTATCTTGTTCTTGCTTTATATTTCTGCATTTCTTTCATTTTTATTAGGTTAAGGCTAACTTGTCTTAGTGGGAATAGACAAGTATCATCGGGTCCATTTTTTCATCAACCAACTAGCTTTTTTAGTTGCTTATTTTTTCAATTTGTATACTTCAGTCGGTTGCCTATATGCAAGATCTTTGGGTCGTGACAAATGGTATCAAAACCAGGTTCGTAAGTCTCACATATGTACAAGCCAAGTCTAAGTAGAGTCTTGAGAATCGCTACGGAGACGTTTGTACTTATCTTCGAGAGGCTATGAAGACTGTTAGGAAACTTTCTTTTACTAATCTTTTCTTATCGTTTGTGGTTACCATCGCTAGTGTTGAGTTGTCGTGTGTTGTTTTGGCAGATGTTGAGGACCAGAGCTTCTGCTTCTAGTGGTAGAGGGGAGGTAGTTCCTGAATTTGTTGTTGAGACCCCAGCTAGAGGTAGAGTACGGTCCGAGCTAGAAGTCGTGCTCGTGGAGTGGCACCGGTTAGAGGTCGTGCCCGTGGAGAGGTAGAGCTAGAGAGGTTTCTCCTGAGTTAAAAGTTGAGGTTGCTTAGGACCAAGATCCTCCCGAGTTTGGAGCTTATTTGTGTAAGGAGACATTGTTGAGAATTATAGGTGTTTTAGAGAAACTCTCTCAGGGTGCAGCGACAGGTATGTCACATGGTGTTCAGACAAGGGTAGGGGCACAGACCCTAAGTCAGCAGCAGCTTCCGAGTGTTCATGATCAGGTGGGTCAGCCACAAGTTGTTCCTACACTGGTTGTTGGTGCACATATTGCTCCTGAGTTTATTTCGATAGCGGCTGATCAGCAGTGTTACGAGATGTTTCAGAAGATGAAGCCACCCCAGTTTCAGTGTGGTAAGAGTAAATATGCTCATGAGTTCTTAAATTTGTGCCATGAGATGTTTGAGGCTGTGGGTATGGTAGATGCTCTGGTGTATGGTTTGTTGCACTTCACTTCGTGGATGCGCTAGAGACTGGTGGATAACTTTGTTGAGGTCAAGACCAGTTGGATCTCTCCCAGCAAAGTGGGATGTGTATTCTAGTTCTTTCCAGGTTTGTTTCATTCCTTGAAGCGTGAGGGAGGAGAGTCAATTTAGGTTTGAGAGCTTGACTTAAGGAAGTATGTTTGTTACTGAGTATGAGGCTCGTTCTTGTGATATTGCTCTGGATGAGGCAGAGAGAGTTCGCAAGTTCGTGAGAGGGTTGACTTTCTCCATCAGATCTTATGTGTTCAGAACAACTACAGAGGGGGCTTCCTTCCAGTCCATTGTAAGCACCGCAAACCAAGGAGGTGGAGTTGATAGTTTTAGAGGAGTTTAGGGAGCATTCTGGTGCCTCATCTGGAGGTACGGATTCACATAAAGGTAAAGCTCATTTCAGCATCGTGGGCTAGTTCATGCATCTATTCAAGCAACTGAGAGTGGGCAGTCAGCTTGAGTATCTTATGGTTTGGGTCGAGGTGTCCATAGTAGTTTGTCTGGTTCGCAGCAACAGTAATATGTGGCAAGATCTTGCTATACTTGTGGGGATCCAGGTCATTTGATGCGACAGTGTCGACTATAGACTCTTTCAATACCCCAGCATTCTTATTCAGCTACTCCATCTAGAGATTCAGCGCCTCCGGCCAGGGGTCAGGGCAGAGGTTAGTCTGGTAGAGGCGGCAAGACTTCTGGTAGGGGTACCCCAGCTCCGCATTGGTGGAGGTAGAGTTTCTACTTAGACTGCAGGCAGCCGCGAGGGCCAGTTTTATGCTTTCCAAGAAAGCCTGAGGCCAAGATTTCTGATGTTGTGATCACATGTATCATCCCAGTTTTCCATCGATCTGTGTCTGTATTGTTTGATTAGGGTTATACTTTCTCATATATGTCTACCTATTTTGTTGTTGGGTTTGATATGATGTCTGATTGCATGCATGTGCCTATTCGTGTTTCTATACCAATGGATGAGTCCTTAGTGGTGGATCGAGTTTTTCGATCATGTCTTGTTTCTTTGGCCAGGTATTATACTTGGGTAGACTTGATCATTTTGGGAATGGTAGACTTTGTTATTAGCTTGAGTATGAATTGGCTTTCTCCGCATCATACTATTCTTGATAGTTATGCTAAAGACTGTGACCTTAACGATGCCGGGTGTCTCGAGAGTTTAGTGGACGGGTGCTGGTGGTTCCTACCCTAGCAAAGTGATCTCCTTTATTCGAGCTCAAAGATTGAATGATAGAGGGTGTTTGTCCTACTTGGCTTTCATTTGGGACACTAGTGCTAAGCCACCTCCCATGGATTCTCTACCCGTAGTTCGAGAGTTTTCAGACATGTTTCCTACTAATCTTTTGTCACGACCCAAAAATGGATGTGATGACACTCGTCTTATCCCACTAAGACAAGTCAGCCTAAAACTCAAATAATACTATAAATGTGGAAGTAAAATGAGGATAAAAGTCTAATATTATAAAATAATGCAAAAAATCATAATTAACTTAAATATACCCCCAAAACCTAGTTTTCAGGTGTACAAACCTGTAATGTATTACAATAGATTTAATATAAATAAACAAGTCTCAAATGACGTTGTCTCTAAAGTAGAACAAGATCATAAATAGGAATGAAAAGGTCTCCTGAGATGACAATCAACTACCTCACAAATTTTCATAGGAAGCCTCGCACAAGAAGATCAGAGAGATATCATGAAGATCCGGGTTCATAACCTACACAAAAGTAGAAGAAAGGGGTGAGTACCAAACCAAATGGTACTCAGCAAGCGAACTACTAAACACAAGTTAAGAATATAGCATACGGGTACTCCTACCCACCCAACAGAACCTCCACAACTACAACCTGCATAAAACCAGCCCAACCTAACAGTTCTAAATTTACATAGCACACAACTCAACAATGACACTCTAACAATTACATATCCTCAACAACAAGCTCAATATTCATCAATCACAAGTTCCACAGAAAGACACTCACAAGATCAACAACACACAAGATCAAATTCACCAATGATAAAAATGTGCAAGGTAATGAAATGCAATGCCAAGTATAGTGATGCATGTCTGACCTAATGATACACATCTGATGTATCTCAGTCTGGGACCCATGGGGGACATATCTGCCCATGCATCCGTTGCAACGTGCGACACGACCCTCGATAATATAATTTATCACAACAAGTGACACGTCCCTTGATAATAGAATCCGTTGTGGCATGCGATACGTTCCTCGAATCATAATATTTGTCACGGCACCCAACACATCCCTCGAAATGGCACATCCTCTTTAATTTCTTATTCTTCCTCAATTCAGATAACACTTGTCACAACCATGTCTCAGAACCAATGCAAAGACATGTTCACATATATAATGAGAAGATGACCATTTCTATAACAATGCATAATTCACAAAAATATAATCGTGATACAACATCAACAATTGATCAATAAGCCTTTCAAATCATTCTCAACACATAACACACCAATAATTAATCACATTGTCTTTTATTACCCCTTATTCATCATTAGAATTATTCAATACGGACAAGTCAACCCATCACCAAGACCCATTATTTCACAACACATACCACAAGGAAATACACAATTCTATACACTTAACAAGGGTTGAAAAATTCACCTGCCTCAAATAATCGAACAAGCACTCTGAGACTTGAGTCTTCCCCTTTCGTTGGGCTTCCAAATCGATGCAATCTATTCAAATAAATAATCAAAATAAGATTTTGAAACTAACAACACCCATATTACAATATGTCTAGCTTAGACCCAAAAACTCATAACAATCTATAATCAAGTTCCTTATTTTGATGCCAATTAACATGCAAATTCTCATATTTTCTAAATTTCAAGTCTAGGGTTAAATCTTAATTCCTCAAAAAAACATAACTCTAGTGAATTTTAGATGATATAATGCACCTAATATTTAATTACCTCTACCAATTTATTAAAACTTGAATTATAACGTAATAAAAAAAAAGGAAAATAATTATTAAAAGGTAAACTAATTGATTACAAAGTGTCGCCCTACAAAATTTTAATGCAGACTAACCTATTTATAATAGTATACCATATACCTCATTCCCAAATATTGGATTATCAATGGAAATTATTGCCAATCATTACACACTAAAATTGTCCCCTAAATCTTAAGAATTAGTATCCTAACCAAAGGAAATTAACCTACTGCCTTCCAATTCCATTCGTCCAGCACAACAACATGATAAATGCCCCTATATCCACTGTATATCTATACAATCATGGAAGCTTAAATTGTTACCTGAAGCACCTGTGATTTCTTTTCGTAGTTGTATGTCCACGCCGTTGTGGTTTCTCTCTTTCGTGATATGACTCACATATAATATCAAATCTCATTTAACTCTAATTTAATTATCTTTATATATGAGTCAAGTGGTATAGGGTATAAAATAAATTATATTATATATATATATATATGGACTTGGCCCATTAACTACCAATTAAATAATAGATTATTTAATAAATACCAATCAATTAAATAATCATATCTATCGAATAGTTCAGAATTCTCAACGCTTCACCAACTGATCAAATATGACTTGTGACAACTATCAGGAGGGGTAAGACGGTAATTTTATAAAGATTTTCCAAAAATGACCTTCCGGGTCATTACATCTTCCATGTGTTCCTCCAGACACGGATATTGATTTTGCTATTGACTTGGAGTCGGGCACCAAGCCCATCACTATTCCTCCTTATCGTATGGCTCTAGCTCAGTTGAAGGAATTAAAGGATCAGTTACAAGATTTGTTGAGTAAGGGGTTTATTTGCCCTATTGTTTCTCTATGAGGTGCTCCTGTGTTGTTTGTGAGGAAGAAAGATAGATCCATGAGGATGTATATTTATTATCAATAGTTGAACAAAGTGACCGTGAAGAACAAGTATCATCTTCTTCATATTGATGACTTGTTTGGTTAGCTTCAGGATGCATCTCTATTCTCTAAGATTTATTTGAGGTCCGGTTATCAGCAGCTGAAGATTAGGGCATCAAATATCCCTAAGATAACATTTAGGACTCTTTATGGGCACTATGAGTTTCTCATGATGTCTTTCGGTTTGACTAATGCCCCTACAACGTTCATAGGGTTGATGAACAGGGTGCTCCGACCGTATTCAGATTCCTTTGTTATAGTGTTCATTAACGACATATTGGTGTACTCCAAGACTGAGGAGGAACACGAACGATATTTGAGGATTGTACTCTAGAGATTATGGAAAGAGAAGATTTATGCCAAATTCTCAAAGTGCGAGTTTTGGCTTGATTCTATGGAATTTTTGGGACACATGGTATCCAAGGTGGATATTCAGGAATATTCAGCCAAGATTGAGGAAGGGAGTAGTTGGACCAGACCTACATCAGTTATTGAGATCCGGAGTTTTGTGGGACTTGCAGGCTATTACAGGAGATTTGTGTACAGCTTCTCCACCATTGGATTTCCTTTGACCAGATTGACTTTACAGAGTGTGAGCTTCCAGCGGTTTGATGAGTGTGAGGAGAGCTTTCAAAAGCTCAACAACCTGTTGACTTCGGCTCCTATTTTGACCTTACCCAAGGAGGGTGTAAACTTCACTGTGTATTATGATGCTTCTAGGATCGAATTAAGTGGTGTTCGTATTCAGAAAGGCAAGGTTATTGACTATACCTCTAGACAGTTGAAAACCCATGAGAGAAAACTACCCTACCTATGATTTAGACTTTACAGTCATGGTGTTTGTGCTTAAGCTATGGCGACATTATCTATATAGGGTTCATTATGAGGTCTCACGGATCATCGTAATCTTTAGTGCATTATCATTCACAGAGATCTGAACTTGAGGCAGCCTAGATGGCTTGATCTACTGAAGGACTACGATATCATCATCTTGTATCATCAAGGGAAGGTCAATGTGGTGGCCAATGCTTTGAGTAGAAAAACTTCTCTCATGGGAAGTATTGCCTCTATTAGTGTTGAGGAGAGACCTTTGGCTAGGGATGTTAAGAGGGATCTGAACTTGAGGCAGCGTAGATGGCTTGAGCTACTGAAGGACAACAACATCACCATGTTGTATCATTAAGGGAAGGTGAATATTGTGGCCAACAGTCTCATCCGATTAAAGATTTCTGAAGAGACGGGTGGTTTGATTGATTTTATTGAGACTCGTTCTTCTTTAGTTGAGTGAATTCATGAGCGTCAGTTTGATGACGAGAAGCTAGGTCTCATTCAAGACAAGGTGATTAGAGGGGAAACCAATGAGTTTGTCCTTGATTCTGAGGGTGTATTGAGGATTAGGGGCAGAATCTGTGTGCCCAAGGTGGGCGAGTTGATTATATTGATTCTTAAGAAGACCCAATTTTCCCGATATTCCATCAATCCCGGGGCGGCAAAGATGTATCACAATCTGACCCAGCACTATTGGTGGTGTGGTATGAAGAGAGATATTGCTGATTTTGTTTCAAGGTGTTTGACTAGTCAACAAGTTAAGCGTGAGAAACAACGGTCTGGAGCTATATCTATTCCTACGTGGAAGTGGGAACGAATCAATATGGACTTCGTTGTGCGACTACCAACAACCGTGGGTGGTTATCACTCCATTTGGGTTGTTGTTTATAGGTTGACTTAGTCCGCCCATTTCATCCTAGTTCTGGTGAAGTATACGACGAAGAAGTTAGTTGAGCTTTATATCCGTCAGATTGTGCGACTGCATAGAGTCCTAATTTCTATTGTCTCTGATTGAGGTTCCTTGTTCACTTCCCATTTCTGGAAGGCATTAAAACATGGTTTGGGTACTCGATTAGATATGAGTACAACTTTTCATCCTCAAACAGATGGTCAGTCTGAACAGACGATAGAGGTGTTGGAGGACATGCTCCGAGCTTGTATTGATCGATTTTGGTACTAGATGGGATCGACATTTGCCCTTAGCTGAGTTTGCCTACAACAATAGTTACCATTCTAGAATCCAGATAGCCCCGTTTGAGGCGTTATATGGGAGACGGTGTAGATATCTGATCAGATGGTTTGATTCAGCTGAGATGGACTCATTAGATACCGACTTGCTTAGAGATACAATAGAGTAGGTGTGTATGATCCAGGGTAGATTGTTGACAACCTAGAGTTGACAGAAGAGTTATGTGGATCGTAAAGTTCAAGCCCTAGTGTTCATGGAGGGTGATCATGTTTGGCTCTGAGTGTCACCCATGAAGGGTGTGATGAGGTTCGGAAAAAGGGACAAGCTTAGCCCAAGATTCATTGGACCCTTTGAGATTTTGAATCGTGTGGGAGAGGTGACCTATAAGTTGGCCTTGCCACCTAGCTTGTCAGTTCTGCATCCCGTGTTTCATGTCTCCATGCTTTGGAAGTACGTGCCAAATGAGTCTCATGTACTTTCTCTTGATTCAATTGAGTTGGATCCAGACTTATCTTTTCAGGAAAATCCTATAAACATTTTAGAAAGGAAGGTCCAAAATCTTAGGACCAAAGAGATTGCTTCAGTGAAGTTGTAGTGGAAGCACCTTTAAGTTAGTGAGGTGATTTGGGAGACAGAGTCTGATATACGTGCCAGATATCCTCAATTTTTAGGCTTTAGGTACTTTCTTTTTCTTTATATTCCAAGATGAACATGGTTTTATTGGTGGATAATGTAATGACCCGATCTGTTATTTTTGGGAAGTTCCATGAATTGACCATTTTTCCTCCCAATATTGACCTTGAGTCTTTTATGTTTGAGTTTTGAAAGTTGGGTTTGAACTTTGAGTTCAAAGTTGAGTATTTTGTAAGTTTTGATTTTGAAAGGCTAATATTGTTAAGAAAGTAGTTTCCACTGTCTTATGGAGTTTCGAGTGTCAGAATGGAATTTCGTCGATTCCATTCATCCCGGAATGTGAAATCTAATCTGTGAGCGTTCTCGGTTTTAGATTCGGTGTCTTTTTGAGGATTTGAGGTCCTATGTTGTGAAATTTTAGAAATTTAGCCTTTGAGTTGACTTTTGTTAACATTCGGGGTTCTGATGCTTGGATCAGAATTTTGAGAGTTTCATTGGACTCGGGAGATGATTTTAGGCCTAGGTGAGGTCTTGATTGATTTTTGAGAGGTCCCAAGCTTGTTTTAGTTTTTTTAGGCGTTGAGTTGGTTTCCTCTAATTTTCACAGATGTCGAGTCAAGGAGACCTTAGATTCGTGTTTCAATAGTTCCATTGAGTCTGAAACGTCGAGTATGATTGATTTGCATATGTGGTTTGTGTGGATGGGGTTCCAAACGAATCCTGAGGGCGTTTTTGATGTTTTGAGAGTTGGTTGTGTTTGTTGGTGTTTGCAAGCCTCGCTTTTGCGAAAGCCAATCGCTTAAGCGACCTTCTCAAAAGCGAGAGCCTCTTCGCTTTTGTGAGAGGTTCTACTTTTTTCCGGAGTTTGGTTTTGCGAACTGGTGGTCGCTTTAGCGACATCAGAGAGGTTTTGACCTGCCATATTCAGCGTTTAAGTCCCATTTTCCATTTAATAGCTTGGGAAACCCTTGATTTCTTGTGCTAAATCATTTGGGTAAGCTTTTATGACCCTAAAACTTCATTTCACTTGGATTATTTATGGATTTCAACATCAAAATTTGAGATTTTTATTAGTAAATGGGAAGGTTTTTCAAGAACTCAAGTTCTTAACTAAAATGGAGATTGTAAGCTAATTTTGAGTCCTTTTTGAAATGGTTTTCACCAATAAGTTCCTAAATCCTTGGGTATTGTTTTCAAGTGTTGATTTTTGGATTCAAACCTTATTTTCGGAATTAGATTTTGACTTGATTGACCCATTTTTTTCAAAGAAATTGACGTGGGTATTGTTGTTTCCAGAAATTCATTCTAAATACTTTATTGTCATAGATTGTGTGGCTTTGGACTTTGGTTAAAAGGGGAAGACTCAACTCTTGGAGTGATTAACTGATTGATTTAAGGCTAGTGATCTCTAAGACTTGTATTCTAGTAGAATTCATGTATTCCCTTCGTTGTTTGTGTGTTGCTTAATGGGAAGGAGGTGAAGGATTAATAGTCCACTTGATAAATCTTAATGAATAAAAAAGAGTTGAAATGAAAAGGCTATGTGATGAATATGATGACGTGAATTGCCTTGTTGTGACCCTTATTGATTGATTGATGAAATGCTTGATGGCATGAATGTGGACTTGAATTGCATGAATTGTTGTCTCTTCCATGTGTTGTGATATGGCTTGTGTGCATTGATTGTTGAACACTGTGGTGAGACATTTGATGGTTTGATGCCAAGGTCATTTTCGGCAAGTGTTTATGATGTCAAGATCAATACCAGCGAGTGATATAAAGCCGATGGGAAATGGTTCTGGCTAGTGATATTGTGCCGATGAGAAATGGTTTTGGCTAGTGATTGATATAAAGTCGATGAGAAATGGTTCTGTCTAGTGAATTGATATAAAGTTGATGGAAAATGGTTACGTCTAGTGATTTGATATAAAGCCTATAGGAAATGGTTCCGGCTAGTGATTTGATATAAAGTCGATGGGAAATGGTTCCGGCTAGTGATATTGTGCCGATTGGAAATGGTTTTGACGAGAGATTGACTATTGTAATTTGATGCATTTTGATGCTTATGTCTGACTTACTTGTTAATTATGATTGATGCACTTTTTACGTGTGATTGATCTAGTTGACATTGAGATTGACTTACTACATTCGTTTGATTGTTGAATTGTGACTATTGAATGGTGATTATAGAGCCTTGCGAGCTGTGTATTGTAGAACTGTTAGGTTGGGCTAATTTCTGTGCAGGTTGTAGTTTGAGGAGGCTCGGTTTGGATGAAAGGAGTATTCAATTTCTAGCTAGATGCCTTGTTTATTAGGTTGCTTTCTAGGTACCGTATTGTTGGTACTCACTCATTTCTTCTACATTTTTATAGGTCCGAGCCCAGTCTTGCGTGATTGCTCTTCTTCTCACTTTTCGAGGCTTGTTGAAGAACATGAGAGGTAGTTGCTTGTCATTTCGGCGGGCCTTCTTTTTCCTTTTCTTTATGTTTTGTTCTATTTGAGAAACAAAGACTGAGACTTGTACTTATTTCTTAATTCCGGACTTTATGTATTAGTGGCTTGTACACGTGATTACCAGATTTTGGGGTTTTTAATAGAAAGAATAAGTTTTTCGCTTTATCTTTTTCTTGCTTTATATTTCCGCATTTCTTTCATTTTTGTTGGGATGAGGTTGACTTGTCTTAGTGGGAATAGACAAGTGTCATCACGTCCATTTTTGGGTCATGACAATTTATACTATAAAGCTAGATATAGATAAGGTAATGTGGCACCTCTTAATGACCTCCAATTAGATTTATAATTTTCCTTCTTTTTTTTGATTTTTTCTCATTTTAAAATTAATTTTGATATGTAAAAATAAAAATGTACACTCTTAAAATCTCTTAGTTACACCTCTTAAATATAGTTTCTCCTCCCTCCCCTATAATGCATTACTTAGTTATTATTGTATTGGTTGAGTTCTTGCTTTTCACATAATATAAATAAATAATTATTGATATAAAATATAGAAGATATACTATCTTGAATGTTTTTAGTTAGAGTATTATATTAATTTAACATTTAAGTTATGGAGTGTTCAAATTCCACTGAATTTTGAGATTCTTAACATCTGTAAATCATACTTGAGTTTTTAAGAAGAGAAGAATAGAAAAATTAAAAAAATCATAGTTTAGAAATGTGAGGAAACTCCTCCATTTATAGTTAACATAGGGTAATATCAACATGTGCTTATTGTGTTTAATTAAATTATTGATAAAAGTTGCAACCCTTTAAAAAGGTCACAACTCATCGGAAAAGTCACAACTCTTTGGAAAAGTCGTAACCATTCAATGCAAAAAGATGTGTGCTTTTTTAAAAATAATATTAATAAATAAATATAATATAAAATATAGAAGATATACCAAATTGGGTGTTTCAAAAAGAAGAAGAACAACATAAAACATTAAAAAATTATAGTGTAAAATGTGAGGAAACCCCTCTTTTTATAGTCAACAAAGGGTAGTATGAAAAAAAGTTTATTGTCTCTTATCAAAACAAAGTCACAATCCTTCCAAAAGGTCATATCTCATCGGAAAAGTCATCACTTTTTGGAAAAGTAACAACCCTTCGAAAAAGTCACATCCCTTTAGAAAAGTCACAACCCTTCAAAAAGGTCATACCTCATCGAAAAAGTCATAACTCTATGGAAAAGTCACAACCCTTCAATGTGAAAAGGTTCTTGCTTTTAATATAATGTTATATAGTATAAATAAATAAATATAATATAAAATATAAAATATATACTAAATTTTGTGTTTAAGTCGGGGTACATATTATAATAAGTTAATATTTAAGATGTTATTCCATACTAAATATAGATGGTTAATATTTAAGATGCTAGTCCATACTAAATATAGATGGTTCCTACAATTATGATACTAAGGTAGGCAGTGCAGGTGGAGTAGTGGGGGATGACATGGGGAATTGAGTGAAAGGATTTGCTGCTAAATTAAATGCTAAATTAACTCGGCCCTTTATGTTGAATTACAAGCACTCTTGACTGGCCTAAAGATGGCAATATTATTATCCAGCACAAAGCTACAAATCAATACTGATTAAACAAAAGTTATTAATGTAATACAAAATGGCCATGACTCCTTCACTAATATTATAGCTGAATGTAGGGAGCTGCTCCGGCTAATGGGGAGGCCACGGATCAGCCATAGTCACAGGCAATAAAACCAGTTGGCCGATATACTACCTAAAGAAGGAAGGAGACTAAGTTGAACGTGGATTTTGTGGAATGGATAGTTCCACCTGTGTTTGCACTGAAAGCACTCGGAACAGACATGGAAGGAACAGCTTTTGGTAGGCACATAGGGCCACCAGTTGTATCGAATAATACTAATGATACTGTAGTCGATAATCTAAATGTCTATAATATTCCAGGTCGCTGGTCTTGTATTGATGCATATTATATATAAATAAAATATCTCTATTCTAACCGGAAAAAAAGGTAGTACATATATATATATATAGATTTGTTTAATTTTAATTTGATACGAAATTTTATTATTAAAGAAGACTTTTAATTTAAGGATATGTAGACTATAGAAAAACGTTTTTTAACTTTGTAGTCTTAAACATGTAACATGAAGTGTTAGAATTAAAGAATTGTCCTCTTTCCCCTACAAAAAAAGAACATTTAATTATAAACAAAATAAAAATAAAAGTACAACAAATTAATTGGAAACGGAGAAGTACTTATTAAATCTAGTTTGGACTCTTCAAACAAGTTCTTGATTAAATTCTTTTTCTCCAACAGTTTTAGACGTTTCACAGCTTGAACACCAAGTTGTAGTTTGTGCAACAGAAAATCATTGAACTTCTTGTCAAGTAGAAGTTGTTGCAAAAGTATATTTATGTCAATGAAAATGAGTACACATTAATTATCTAGATAGTCTTCTCGTTTGAAGTTAATTTTTTCCATTTCCTTGTTGCATCAATTTTTGTTGATCTATATAATTTACTGATAAAAAAATATTTTAATTGTATAATTGAATAATTCTTACAATCTTTCTTGTTTTAAGAAGAATAATAAAAAAACTTACACAATTCGTAGTTTAAAAATGTGAGAAAATTCATCTATTCATAGCCAAGAAAGGATAGTATAAAAAGTTATTTATCATGCTTTATCAGATAAGTCACAACCCTTTAAAAAAATCACAACCGTTCTTAAATGTAGCAACTCATCGAAAAAGTCACAACTCTTTAAAAAAAGTCACAATCCTTCAGAAAAGTCACTACCCTTCAATGTGAAAATGTGTCATCTTTTAATATAATATAGAACAAATAAATAAATAAGTAAATAAAATATAAAATATAGAAGATATACTAAATTGGATGTTTTAAGATGGGGGTATTATAGTAATTTAACAATCAAGTTAGTGGGTTCATGCTTTTAAGGTAATATTGATTGATATTGATGATTGATGATATATATATACTAGGAAGTTGGCCATGCTCCGCGCGGTAAAACATATCCCTTTATAAACTTTAATGAATGTATCGTAATGCCTCAAACTTCGAGAAAGACTAAAGAGGGTTAACAGGCAAGTGCACGAACCCAAAACGGACCATAGACCATTCACGAAACCCTAAATGGTCTGTTTAGGGGTCCACGGCCCGTTTAGGGGAGGAAGCCCAACCGTCCAAGGCTGTCAAGATTTGAGTCAACTTCAAACGACCATATCTCTTAGCATATAATGAATTAGGTGGCCCATAACCTACCAAATTAAAGGTCTATAAGTCCTCTGTCAAACGCCACCAAGTTTTCTCCATTTACAGTTTGGAGTAAAAATTTATGCTCTTTTAAGTAAGGCCATGTCATACAGTCAAAGTTTGACGGATGGCTATAGAGACGGTGAAGTGTTTCACGGACCGTGGAGCCCTAAACGATCTGTGTAGCCTTCCTTTTAAGGTACTCTGTCAGCTTTTAAGTTGGGGTCATTTCAGTCTCTTCCCTATGTGTTTGGTACCTAAATTACGTCATTTTAACCCCTATTTCAAGACATATATAACTCAATTATGTCCTAAAACTATCCATTCTAAATATTTCTTGTAATTCCTAAATTCCCCTCCAAGTTCTTCACCAAAATTCTCTTCAAGAGGAAGTTAAGGTCTCAATCACCAAGGTCTCAATTTCGCCATAGCTTTTGGGTATTGATCTGTAAGGTATGTTAGTATTCACCTATGGAGTCCTTTCCTCCATAGGGTTCCTAAATTCTTCAAGTTTTACAAGTTAGTATTCTCAATTCAAAGTTAGGGTTTTATTCAATTCTCATGGGTTCTTTTCAATTATGATCCAATTGATTATTTTCTATCTTTTTATGCATGTATTGAAGTAATTACATGTGTTTTAGTTGATTTCATATGAACCCATGCATGATCCATGGGTTTTTACTATGAACACATGATGAAGCTTATGAACTATGATTTATTGAAATTATGCATGTTTTATGAATGCAATGTTTATGACTCAAGTAAGCTTATAGATGAAAGTATCTATATGTTCTATGAAGTTTGGCCACATGACATGAATGACATATAAATTTTTCATCAATGTGTTTTGACTATTTTTCTAAATTTGGTCTTGATTAATATGGTATTCGGATATGCCATCAATGATTGTAGATCAAGCTTTTAGAACTATTTCCTTTAGTAGTATGATACTTTTAGTATGAAGTTAATGACTATGGGTCTTATAAAGCTATTATGAAAAGTTCATGGACAGTGAAAGGTTTTCTCACGCATGGTCTAAGGAGCTACTCTATGATGTTTCTAGCTTTGATTGGTTGCTTAATTGTACCTTTCCATGGATGATAATATGAGTTTAGCTTGGATTGGTTGCTTAATTTTGTCTTTCCATGGATGATAAAAAGAATATGATTAAAGACTATTTTGTGGGATGTTTTAGTCAGCACCGAGTGCACTAGCGGCGATTACCCATGTTACATAAACTATGTGCCACCATAGGATGTTGTCTGAGATAGACATTAGCTAGTGGATTCACCTATTCTAGAAGTTCATGGTCCTTAACTTGGTAAGTAGGACACTCTATATTCGGTGTGGCAGAAGTACACTGGACTCTACGTTATAGATCACATTGTCTATGTCAGTTAATAGTAAACTTCCCACAATAATGAACTAAGGTTACTTTCTAATGTATCTCACAAGTGTTTTAAAGATGCTAAGCTTGCATTGACCATGATTATGTCTTATTTTTTCTAACCTTTTATCTTATGATTTAGCTTGGTCATTGCATGTCATGTAAAGTCCTTTTAGCATGATTTCATAACTCTTATGCATTGCTATCATACTTAGTACATTCTATGTACTAATAAATACTTGTGCCTACATTGTTTCATAATGTAGGGTATGACGCTGATTAATGTTTCAAGTACACCTCATTCGATTCTAGGTGTAAACGATCGTTAATTAGTAAAAACCCAACAAAGAGTTGGAGTCAAACCCACAGGGAGTAGTATGTGTTTGAATTCAATTACGAAGTAGTAAATGTGACTTGATTAGTTGTAGGAATAGAAATTACCGGAATCACTAAAATAAATCACAAGGGTTACACAAAATGTCAAAGGGTGATTTTTTAGAATAAGTAGCAATCTCAGTAATACCAAATAATAGGGGTAATTAAATTATTTTGAGGTAGTTGTGGGATTGACCAATCAACTTCCAATTATGTTAAATGGGTGCTAGCTAATTACTAAGCGCTACTAAATCCTCGGGAGTAGAATAGACTCTAGTTGAGGTAGCTTTCTCTCAAACAAATACCACGTTTCAATTGAGTTCTTTCAAACCTCAATAGACTAACTTGAGAAACAGCCCACAACCTCACTCCATCTACTCTCTCGATCTAGATAGGTAGAACGAGACTTAGGATTCACTCTCTCGAGTTGAACCCACAACAGCCCAATCACTACGAGTGCTAATTTATAGCCTTGGTCTTAAACTTCTCTCTCGAGCAAGCATAAAACACGAAAAACAATCACTACAGCGAAACAACAATAGCAATAAATCAGACGCACATAGAATTAGCACACAATCAATAATTTCTAACACCCATTAGCTAAATTAAGCAATTAATCACATGGTCAAACCTCCAAGAATGGGGTTTTAGCTAGTCATTATAAAAAGCTAAAATTTAATACCTACTACATGCTTCTTAGTCGGGTATTAATTTCTAAGACTTCAAAATGAGTAAACTTTACTTTAATTACAAACCCACTTCTAAAATCTATTTGAAAGCTTGAAAACTAAGCAAGAACAGTGCTTTTTTTGTTCTGGGTATGAGTTTCACAATGTTTGGATGCCTTCTCTTTCACACCCCGAGCCTACACCCTGGGCGGGACTAGCACTCGAGAACCATTGTTGGCCCCAAGCAAAGCCTTGGCCTGACTTACTTACTCACCGGAAGTCTTAAACACAAGAAATAGTCTCAAAGGATAACTCATGCAAATGTCTTTAAGAAATATTAAACTTAGCCAAAATGGCAACTCAAGTCTCAGCCATTAAAACAGGAAATAGAAAACTCAAGAACTAACATATGACTGTCTATGAAGCTTCTAAACAACTGAGATGGATGTCGGGACAAGAGCCATGACATCCTAATGAAACTAAAACTACTAAAAGCAATAAAAGGGATCCTCTGGAGGCAAGGAGGCTCACCAACAAGTCTGGAGCTCAACTAGAATCAACGATGCGCTGGATGCTGATCCTGGTTACCTGTGTCTGCATCATAAGAAGATGCAGGCCAAATGGCATCAGTACATTGAATGTAAGAGTATGCGAGTTGGAATGCTAAACACAACTTAAGCTTGAAAAGAATCTGAAAGGAACACTTACCTTGGCTTTACCCAACTCCTAAATAACTTAACTCAATATAAAGCAATAAAACACTTGCAGTATACAAAAACCTTTTAAAACAATAGAAAGCAACTTAGTTCGTTAAAGAAATGCAATAACAAACTCAACTGTACTCGTATAATAAAGTAATATAGTTTTTGTGGGAGATTCTCTAACCGACAACCACCACTATAAGCCTAAGTGGTGATACAACGTCTTTCCCACGCTACGAGAACTGTCATATACTTTATCATTGTATAGAACGCCTTAACTAAGTGGATCCACTAGTATATGCTAAAAAGCACTTAAGGAATCATCTAAATAGTATGATTCTTTACTACCCATGATGGCTACATGGTTTATAGAGACTTGAATTATCATGAACTCGCATCCCCATATCGGTGCTCAATACTACTCCCAAAATGTACTTAGCTCATGTGTTTATAAAAACAAAACTCTTTCTTTGGTTTGAGATAATTACTCAAAACTTAGCTTAAAAGCTCTCTTGGAAATCGGTGTTTCCCTTTCTTGTTCAAATGTGA